>CAAKMY010039175.1:3134-21446 GCA_901111285.1 Corrigiola litoralis
ATCCAGCACTAATTCCCAATCTGCGTATAGTGCAGAAATAAAGGATGAAAGTCTGATGCCGTGGACCCAGCAGACCCGCAGAACGTCTAGTAACTCTCTGACACCAGGAGGGTCCCAAAGAGGAGCAACATGATGTCAAGGGAATGTAAGGACCGCGAAGGCTAATCCCCTGATAAGGGGAGTAAGCAATCGCTAGCGCGAAAAGACCAGTAAAATTGAGCCAAAAGCTCAAAGGTAAGCCTAGAATCTAGGACAGGTTAGAACTGTTTAAACGGTCAAGGCAGCATCCCGCCCGAGTAGACCAGCATGGAGCTGACCCTGACTAAGTCCTGCTAAAGGGCAGGATCAAGAAGAAAAGATAGGCCTAGCCCTATCACTTTTGCAGGCACTCCCTCCAATCCAGCCTGCCTCTAGGGGCAGGCATCATGGAAAGGAGCAAGGCCTACCCTATCTCTTTTGCAGGCACTCCCTCCAATCCAGCTTGTCTCTAGGGGCAGGCATCATGGAAAGCAGCAAGGCCTAGCCCTATCATTTTTGCAGGCACTCCCTCCAATCCAGTCTGCCTCTAGGGGACAGGCATCATGGAAAGGAGCAAGGCCTAGCCCTATCATTTTTGTAGGCACTCCCTCCAATCCAGCCTGCCTTTAGGGACATGCATCATGGCAATGAGCAAGGCCTAGCCCTATCATTTTTGCAGGCATTCCCTCCAATCCAGCCTGTCTTTAGGGGCAGACATCATGGAAAGGAGCAAGGCCTAACCCTATCATTTTCGAAGGCACTCCCTCCAATCCAGCCTGCCTCTAGGGGCAGGCATCATGGAAAGGAGCAAGGCCTAGCCATATCATACCGAAGTTTTCCTCTGACCTAAGACTGCAAAAGGCATCACAGGGAGCAGTGACACTTGCAAAAAAAAAAAAAAGAAAGAGAAAAGCAAAAACGAAGGACAGAAAAGGAGTGTTCAACTCATCAAGCCTGGCAGGGGCAAGTAGATACTACTTTTCAAATAGATTGTCAGCCCTGATGAGCCTCACACTAAGAAATGTGACTGAAGTTCACATGCCGGCATACGAGTTTCAAGCTTAGCAGGGGGCAAGTAGGTACTACTTTTCAAGTAGGCTGCCAAGCTTAAAACCCCCGCTAGCATAAGAACTCTTGTCAAGGGGCAAGGGGACTATGGCATTCAACTAAAATAAGCAACACAAAGAGATGCAAGGAGGAAAAGCCCTCAGCAGGGGCAAAGTACTGGTACAGAAATGGAAACGAGTCTGGCCCTCAGCAGGGGCAAAATACTAATACAACCCAAAGACACATAAAGACGGTGGTCGTCCACCAGATGAACAAAAAGCCCACCAAAAGTGCATACAGAAGTAAAGCGATGAAAGCAAATAAGCCTGGGCAAGGCAACAGCTACAGAAAGGCAGGAGTCAGCTCTTCATATCAACTAGCAAGCTAGAACCAGACCCCTCCTCCAAGCCAGACGACCACCCAGTTTCCTTGGCCTGAGGTGCTAGGCCAAAGGACTATCAAGAGCCAAGTTCTTGGTTGGAGCACCCTCGTTCAGAGGTTCAGAGATAAGAGTTGGCATCACAGTCTGGGCTCCAGAGGGGGCGGGGCTGGTAGGCTAGGCAGTGGAAGCAGGACCTTCATATGATTCGAAGGGAGTGGCCTTTTTCCAAGCACCCTCGTCGTAAGCTTGCATCACCCACTCCCAGCTGATCTTGTCACCATGAACATCATAAACACAACGCTCAGCGTACTACATACCTAGCTCAATGCCACGATGAAGACGCTGGACCCATTTCTACTTTAGTTCAGCTTCAAGGTTGGTCATATCAGCTTTGGCTTTGGCACACAGCTCCCTGTGAACCATGGCTTCAGTAGAAGAGTCAGCCAGCTGCTTCTCAAGGTCAGCATTCTTGGCATTGGCAGTCTCAGCTGTTTGTTTCCAAACAGACTCAGCCTTGACAGCAGCAGCTCTGGCGGCCAGCACCCTCTCATTGCCCAAAGCCAAATCCTTCTTGATAGCCTCCAGCTGGCCGGAATCCTGTTGAGTTTTGGCAACCAGTTCACGCAGCAACTCCACCTCTGCAGTCTTGTCCTTCAGCTGCCTCTCCAAAGAAATTCCAGCCACAGCAGCCAGGTACACAGCTTTGCCAGCTTGTGGAGTAACAAGAGCATCAGGAAGGAAATAATGGTGAAACTGAAAGAGAGGAATTTGACGGTAAAAGGGAAGACATACCTGGGCTAGCTCATGGCAGGCAGTAGCGAAGGGAGCGTTCAGCTGAGTCTTGGGCTGGTCGCCAAGCATAAGGCTGGCTTGCAGCAGACGGAAGCCCGGGCTGCCACCAACACTAGGATCATCTAAGTCCAAGCATTCATCCCCATGCCCCATCTCTTCCACGCGGGGCTCTGGAGTGACAGGCTTTCTGTGTACTAGGGGCAAGACCGAGGGGTGCAACAGGTGAACAGGCTCTTCCACCCACTCATTCAGCCTGGGGTGGATACCGCTAGGAAGAGCATCCCAGGAGGAGCCAGGCGAATGAAGTCTTGCCCACTGGAGAAGTGTGGGAAGGATTCTGTGGGGCAAGCCCTCTTGTCTCTATGCAGGTTGGCCGGGAAAGACTCTGGGCTGGTGGGGATGTCTATTACTGTGTTATCAAGAACCCGACGCCTCCTTGAGCGAAAGTTGAGGGGGGCATCATCTGGGACTTCCTCCTCCTCAAAAATGTTGTGTCGAGGCGCTGGAGGAAGAGTGACAAGAACTGAGTGGTTGACTTGCTCTTGGTCCGACCCAGCGTGGAGCTGGACTAGGTTGTTGACCTGGTCAACAAGGCTGGTGGAAGACTGCCCAACTTCTAGCCTAGCCGTTGTAGCTGCTGAAGCCTCAGGAGGTGGCCTTGTTCTCCCTCTGGCTCTGGACCTCAGGATGGGAACCTCCTTGGGAATCTCGTCGACGGAGAAGGTAGCCATATCTTCTATTGTAAATTTGCGGAGGCTGGGATGTGCTGCTGGCGGGTCTGGCCTGATCCAATTGTCACTAGCGTCCAAGCCCAGAGATGCGCGTCTGGTATCACCCTAGGAGATCAACTTCCTGCTCTCTATGAGAAGGAAATAAACAGATTAGGGCAAGCAGAAGATTGAATAACACAAAACAGAGGGCAAAAGTAAAGAAAGCCTGGGGATGGCCCCAGCCAGCCAGCTCACCTTCGTTGTAGGCTGGGCTTAGGCCAACCCAGGCCAACACTTCCTCGTTCATTATGCTAGAGAAGTGGGGCAACCAGTAGGCTGGTCTCTTGCTGTCAGTGGTGTTGCCCACTCCGTCAAAATGGGTCAGAGCATCCCTCTCCCTCTCGTCCAACAACCCAACCAGATCCTCATTCCGGGGCAACATCCTCTCTGATTTAACCCAGAGGATCTTCTGTATGTCCTGCCTGAAGGCAAGGGGCACGTCCCACTTGGCAGGGTCATCCGTGGCAAGGCCAGTAGGCACTTGCAGCCAGAGCCACGTGCCCTTCCAGCCAGTGGGAGACTCCACCTTTGGTCAGTAAGCCAATTTTCCATTTATGACGTGCAATGAGAACCAGCCTTTCTCATTGCCCCAACCAGTGTGCAGCTTGAACATGCACCGGAATAATCGCAGGGTCAGGGAGAAATTCAGGTACTTGCAGACCCAGACATATCCTATCAGGGCTCTGATGGATAGTGGATGAAGTTGGGCCAGGCATATGTTAAATCCTCTCAACACCTTTTTGATAAAAGGATCCAGAGGAAACCTTAGGCCATAGTCCAAGGGAGCGGTATAGAGAGCAGTGCAGCCACAGGGAGGTTCGCAGACATTATCATCAGGCCCAAGGATTTCCAGCCCATACTCCGCTGGGAGGTAGTAGTGGAGCCTGATCTTCTCCAGCAGGTCTGCGTCATGGCAGAGCTGCCTAAAGTCAGCATCCAGTCTCCAGGTCAAGGGGTTGGCATAATCGCTCCTCTTTAAGTCGCTGGCTTTCCTGGGCCGGAGTGGGTATTCTAGATCAGGGGCTAACTCTTGACCGAATGGACCAATAGTTGGTTCAGGGGCCCACTCAAGGCTGGAATCGGACCAATCACCCTACCTATGCAGCACTGGAGAGTCAGGTCGTATCGGTCCATATCTGTCATCTCGCATCTCAGCCATCTCGCCTGAAGATACGCCGGAAAGGTTCCTGTGTACCACTGATGTCACTCCACTCCCCAGTGTTCTCATCCTTCTCCACCACCATGGGAAGGGTAACACTCCCCACCTCACCAAGGCCCAAAGGGGGAGCAGAGGAAAGACCAGCAGCGCGAATCCTACCATTCCTACGAGACATATTTACTTGTGTGAAGAAGGAAAGGAAAAAAGGATACTTGTGGATGTGAGGGTGGAGAAACTTGACCGGAGGTAACTTGAATCGCCTTTGGTAGCAACAGTGACAGAGGAAAGAAGAGAGAGTTGAGAAGTGGGTAGAAAGTAATAATAGAGGTGAGAGGGAAAGTAATGGCGAAGATTTTATACCCTTCCCTAATTATTACCCCCCACGTTTCTCAAAAAACCGCCCACTTCCTCCATTCACCCACTCAGCCAACGCGCGCGTGGACTCTGAAACCGCTCTAAGGCAATTGCCTTGTCGTGGAAGTCAAATCGTGGGGGGAGAATTCAAAATGCTTATCCCACGTGATCATAGTCTAGTCCCATCAAGCACGTGCTATCATGGGCCCTACTCCCAGCACCTCAACGGAAATAAAATTACTACCAGAGGAATGTCATATGGTAACAGCGGACAGGAGGTAACTGTTCCACCAGCCCAAGGCGGGTGGAAGTTAATCCTTCTCCAGCAGCTGTTAGGGGAAAAATTTTCCTGGTCTAAACTGGCCAACAGTCCAGACCAGGCATTGGGCCTCCCAAAAGCCCAATCTCGCGGGGTTAAGCCAACCGTCCAAGTTAGCCGACCACCAGCCTGCTTAGGCGGGCATGTTATACCTAAAAAGACAGTATTAATGACGTAGGCAGGCAGATACGAGGAATCTTATCCTCCCATAGATGCCTGCACAATCCCATATATACTCTTGACCTAATTAGGTCAAAGGTACGCACTCTCTTACTCCGACAACTTTACTTCACTTACCTATCTCTCACTTGAACATCTTTCCATACGAGTTAACCTCTAAGGAGGCTCCACGTGTTCATTAGCTGACTTAGGCATCGGAGGGGGTTTCTCGGACCACCCCCCGAGGTAGGTTTGCTCGTCTTGCAGGTCACCGGAGCTAGCTTGGTCAAGGTTCAAGATATTGGTCTCATTCTAGAGGAACACCTTTTAACCTGTTACCATAAGTTTATTTCTTCCAATTAACCTCAACTAGTTCACAAAAACTAGGAGCCTTGGCAAGAAAGTTAAAGAACCTGAAAGGCCTTCTACCATTTTGAGCTAACACAGGGAAAGAAATCACCATTGGAGAATGGTCAGAAATCCCTGGCTCCATGAACTCAGCAATAGAATTAGAGTAGCAATGCACCCAATCAGCATTTGATAACACCCAATCAATTTTAGATGACATTCTAGTGTTATCCAAATGCTTATTGCAGAATTTAAAATGCATACCCGATCTCCTAAGCTCCTGGGACTCTAAATCATCCATCAAACGCTGAAACTCTCGAGTCTCAGCATCAGTCACTTCAACACCATTTAATCTATCATCCACACTCAACAAAGTGTTAAAATCACCTCCTAACAACCAAGGCCCAGTAATACCAGAAGCTAACCCCCTCAACTCAGTCCAAAGAGAAGATCGAACTTCAACAGTATGCAGACCATAGAGAAAAGAAACAACACTCTGAACCCAGTAGCCAGAGACCTTATATTACAATGAATAATTTGCACCCCCACATGAAGAATATGAACCTGGACATCCCTTGCATCCCACATCAGCTATATCCTCCCCTTAAGGTCATAAGTACCATTAGTAATATAGTACCCCCAACAAGGGCACCAAAAGCATTCTGAGTAGGAACATCACACTGAGTAACAAGTTTCTCCACCCTAGGAGTTATGACATGAACAAGATTATCCTCCTGATTAAAAAAATCTCCCACATCCCCAAACTGAATATTGGCAGTTTCCCCAGAAATATTAGGAACCCACACTTGTTGTTTCTGCACTGGCTTAGGAACTTCAAGTTTCTTCTGAGGCCTAGGATGTTTTTGTACCTTAGCACAATCATGCCCACTAACCACACATTTATTACAAAACTCAAGAGCCCAATCAAAACACACCTGCTGATCGTGAACCACTTCAGACAAATCTTCATAACAGACCTCTGTTGGAAGGGGTTGAGTAACATCTACTTCTATCAGAACCTGGCATAGGAAATTCTCTCCTGATTCTTGGTACATTGATCTGCATACAGGGGTTTACCAACAATAGACGAAATTCTGCCCAAAGAATCCGCAGACCAACAAGGCATGGGTAGGTTAGAAAACCTTACCCAAAGAGGCCAGAATTTAAGAATTTCATCATTGAAGTTAAAATCCTCACTCAACACACGAAGTATCATAAGTCTGTTGTTAAAAAAAATGGACCCTCATCCATAACAACATTCCTATCATGCATACTGCAGAATTTAACAACATAATACCCATTTTCATGATAAGAAAGTTGAGTATTCAAAATAGTGGGCCAAAATTCAGCAATAAAATATGCAATTTCTTCAAATAAGGGTTATCACCCATAACATAAACAACCAAAAAAATTTTCCATTTTTGGCCTCAGCATCAAAAAACTTCTTATCCAACTTAGCCACAGGTTTTCCATCCACCAAAGCTGGTGGACAGTAGCCAAGTTTAAGCCCATTAAAAGACACCATATTTCCAGTAAAATTCTCCTTACCTTATGCAAAAGGTGGGTCCTTTATGACACCATGGTTCTCAGGTGACTCCGATGGTGGTGGATCTTGCCCTCCGTCCTCCTGACCAGGCATAACCAACTTACGTACCACCCTATGAATAGGTTCCTTTGTAGGTGCTCCCGATGCACTAGAAGCCCCTTCATGTTGTTGGGTAGAAGGAACAACCTCAGGCTTCTCCACATAAGGTGTGACACTCGCAGATTTCTTCTTCCTCCCTCAACCCATCACAGTCTTCAAGTCGTAGAAAAGGACGTACGGACGTACGGACTTAAGAGAAAGATCATAGAGAGGGAAAAACAATATATGTCTAATAAATATGGGTGGGTTGGTGCAGAGAACTAATATGTTAGTGATGATTAACGTATAGATGACAAATTTATTAATATTCTAATCAATGATATTTTGTCCCTGTTCTTTCGTTAAGAGACTTATAATTTCTCACACAATGACATTTGTATTATCGAAGACCATGTCGGTGTTTTGGATAAAATGAAGAGACTATCAGACACTTATTTTCCATCTTACTATAACTTAGATATCTCGTTTTCCAGCTTGGCCCTCTCATGTCTTCTAGCCTTGATTGCCTTCGACTTTTTCTACCAAATATGTTGGGTTGAAGTTAAAATTGATATTACGAACGTTATTCTCTCTATGTTAAGGCCGTATTTTGAAGGAGATTAATAGGACCTTTATATGTCTGATTCCAAAATGTCTGAATGCAAAAAACATTTGACCAATCTCGGCCTAGTCTTAGTAATTTATATATATATACTACAAATGAGCACTTAATACTTGATATGAGAATCATGAACATGTAAGTCATATGAGCAGTCGAAGTGTGCAAAACCCTAACTTTTATGAAAACCATTAGAAAAAGTATAGGAATTTACAACAAAATATTACATCACTCATAAAGTAAAAATGCTCACAAGAATTTTGCTTTTAAAACCCAAAATGAGCACTTTTATAAACTATTCATTCATTAGTTTAATTTCTTTTTATATGCTCATCTAGACATAAGCAAATGAGCAATGCTCATCCAGATCTAGATACAAAGTAAAAAAAATCACCGAAAAATTAATTCACAATAATCGACCACAACATACTAACTTAAAATTACACATAAATTAGGATCAACAGAAAAATCATCTAACAAATTCAACATTGAAATGAAAATTGAAAAATTACATGGATTGTTAACATAGAATTAACCTCCAAAAAACCAGTTAAAGGAATTTACATTTCGAAAAATAACTATAAGAAAATATGGAAAACGTAATACATAGATATGAATTCGATTTAATGGTTCTCTTGATGCGAATACTTTTAGTCATGATTGAATATTTCTGGACTTGTACCCTATATACACTTAACTCATTTAATCCTATTCTACTTGAATTGTTTGACAAGTTTTTTTAGCTTTCACCATCCGGTTTAGTCCGGATTCGAACCGGTTAGGACTACTAGGGCGGTAACGTTTTCCCTCTAAGTTTTAACACTATTGCATTTCCATGGTCTCGGGCAAGACCTTTGATTAAACTAGAACAACTCCCTTACTAATAGGTTAAATTAGACCTGTTTATTGGGCCGGGTCATAAAGAAAGTGTTGCTGGCCAAAGCGGGTCGATGGCGGGTCGATACGGATCACAAGTATTTTCTACTAATTTTCCATTTTTGCATAAATTTTGAACCGTCATGACCTGTCCTGACCCGTTATTGCAAATTGCGAATCATGACCCGCTAGAAAATGGGGCGGGCCCAGGCTTTTAGCGGGGACCCGCCCCATTGAACAAGTCTAGCTTAAATGTACATAAAATCGACGAATTTCTAGTAGATACAAATTCCCCAAGGCGAAGTGTGTATAGCCGTATAGAGTTTTGATTGTAACAAATACATAATTTGCATCAAAGACCGCATAGCGCAGTGGATTAGCGCGTCTGACTTCGGATCAGAAGGTCGTGGGTTCGACTCCCACTGTGGTCGTTTTTTACCCCATACTTTCGCTCCACCCCGTCACTTGAATATTAATGGGGGGTTCCAAGTACACGCGGCCATGGCTTATGTTACGTCAAGCTCTTAACCCCGGCATATATATATTTCTTCCCTCTCTCTAACCCTAACCCTATCATCCTATCATAAAACCATTCTTCTACATTCAACTCCTTTATTATATCATTAAAATTGGCAACAATATTAATGGACCCTCACAACCACATGTCGCATGGTTTGTTCGTACGACGTCCTCTTTTCAAACCCAAACCCCCTTCCGTCAAATGGGTTAAAGACTGGTATCCTCTCTCTCTCTCTCTCTCTTCCCTTTTTCTTTTTCGTAGTTTATGATGAGTGTTACTAGCAATGTCGGTGATTTTTACGGAGTATATGTTATAGTCTAAAGTTGGTTTAATTTTAGTTATTGCCGTGAAGATATGATGATAATTGTCGTGAAAAAGTAGTCTTTTTACGTAGTTTTTACCTGCCCATATGTTTTGCTTTGGTGTAATGACAATGACAATTCTATGTTGCATGGAGACGGGTACGGGAACTGAACGGGTGGCGTCGTTGAAAATTCAAGAAAACAGAAAATAATTGAAAAGAAAAAGAGAAAGGAATGTAATTTAGCTTAAAGGAACTTGTTATGTGATCAAATATACTCAGAATAGTTTATCCAATGAATTAGAAGAATGTAAATACACAAATTATTAGAAGAGACCGTCTACTTTTACTATAAAAGTAGACCAACTTTTTACTAGGTGAATTTTTTTATGCTCCATACAAGCCCGAATTTGTTGTAGATTTACATGCCTTTATTGGGCCAGCATGGCTTGGTCTACTTTTATAATATAAGTAGACGGTCTCTCACAAGACTAGCTGAAATAAATAAAGCCACCTGTGAGCCTAACTTTCGTAGGTGTTTCCGTGTTTCCGAAACGGCGGGTACGGGGTACGGTAGTGAGTAGAAGTTAGAAGTACTTGTATGATAATGCTCATGATATAAAGTTATAGAAATATGATTTTGTAAAAGAGTTCTCAAGGGAGGCTCATGAAAGATTTCATATATAGAGGGTTATACAAGGGTATAACAGTTATTATGAAACTAATGATAAACTAATTTACGTTTGTCTTATATACACTATTACACCCCCGTAGTCGGAGTGGTTGAAGGTTGAGTCTGGATCGAAAGCGTCCAAACAATTGTCGAGGACGTGCTTATGTAAAGACATCTGCATATGGTAGTCAGCAGGGACATATAGAACACGGACTTGACCAATTATCATAGTTTCTCAAACGAAAAATTATGTCGAATGTGTCGAAATTTTGAAAAGTAGTCATGTGGTGGCCTAACCTGTACAATATAATTCTAGATTGCACGGGAACTATACGGTTATACATATGTATTGGATACGGGGAAAGTGCGATTTAGAGGATTTCATAGTTTTATGTTATGTTTTACGTGTTCTAATTGTGCTGGTATCCGAGTATCAGAGACAGTGATACGCCAAGTTTCTGTGCTAACTAAGAATAACCTGCTGATTTTCACCTTGCAATTCTTAATATGTGGATCAACTATGGGGGTAAGCAATGCTTTAGATGTATATAGAGCTAGTTATGATGCTTGTGTTGCCTACTGTGAAGTTTTAATGATTGGGTATAAGTGTCTGCTGCTCATAGCAATCTGGTTTAGTAAGTGGAAATGCTTGTGTGGAGTGTCCTATAATGTTATATTTATTATCGGGAATAAGATGTTCAGCTCCTTCAATACTTAGAGAAGCATAAGGTTTGTTAGGATGTATGTGCAACTTGAGAGATAGGTATCTATGCAGGTGCCTAATTTGCAGAAGGATGACAAGAGTGTCCAAAAATTTTACCCATGGAACTTCTGTAGAAAATGTGTCAAGACAGTTGTGTTGTTAAGTAATAGGGATGTCTAGTACTGCATGTTCAGTCAGCATAAGGTTACTAAAGGTTGAATAGCTAGACAGAAGAAGTACAATTTAAATATTTGTTGTAAAGCTTCTAAAATCTGAATAGGCTCTTTTGTTTGCCGATGCTCTAGCCAGAGAGATTTCCTCTTTTAATGGAAGAAAAAGACGCCTAGTGGCTAATAATGGTGCTTTTCTTTCGGTTTATTAGTATGTAAACCCGCGTAATTGACCCACTTTCAAATACGTTCATGTATGAGGCAATGTTGATGTATGCAATGTCGCAGGAAGTTTTAGTGGGAGCTATTTTGTGCTTTAGAATTCCTGTCCATTGCAAAAGTCATCACACACATATCAGTTACTGAGAAACTGAAGCTCAATTTGCTTATGATGGCTACCTCTTATTAGTTACGTGTTACTCTGTATTCTTAGTTCGAATTCGAAGTGACTTTGCTCTTCCCCTGTAATCGTTTACAACTTTATCTCTTTGCTCTTTTGGAGACAGCTGAAACTCTGAAAGACTATCCATGTTTGTGTAAGTTCTCAGCTCGATCACACTAGTTAGTGATCATCTTCATCTTGGTCACTACATTTAACATTCTTAACAACTACTTTTTCTATACACCGTGTCGCTATTAATTTCCATGTATCGTATATTTTTTGGGCATGTTAAGATACTTCAATCTGCTAAAGTGTTTTGGTTCTCAGTTACTTGTTGTTAAATAAGCGGATGCTGGCATTGACTTGCAATACATAGAGTTTCGGGCTTTCTACCCTTTGCCCTCTCTATTATCATCAGTCATAGTTTCTGATTAGCTGATGGCTTTTTTAGGGTTCCTCAAAACGTCGTGGCAACTGGTGGGAAATGCCATCTCTTAAAATGGATCACAGGTATGATTATTCATGCTAAACAGGCCCTGTAATTATTTAAACATATATCTGTTCTCTCTGTCTCTATCTCTCTCTCTCTCTCCCCTTCTCTTGTCTTGTGTATGTGTCTCTATTAAGTTATACGCTGTGTAAGAGTTGAAATTAATTGTCTGTTGATGTCCTACTTGGATTATATGCTATTTTGGGAAAAAGTTGAAATGATAGTGCACTTGGTTTTGCGCATATAATTGGTGGTTATATATAGCCCTAGGAGGTAACTCCTTTCTTGATTCTTATTGGTCTTTCGCTCTGTTGGAACAAGCTCTAGACATAAGCTCGTCCTTACTATTGAGTTTGATGGTCGTAGTGTGTAATTTTAAAAGAATGACAATTGATAAACAGTTTAGATTCTTGGAACCCCTCTTGCTTCACCTAATTACTATTGCCTTTTTCTTTGAACTCAGTTTGACAGCTAGAGTTCTTTCTTCTCTCTATGCTACTCAATATTTATTCATCTTGCTTCCCTTGAATGCTATTCCCTTTCTGACTTCACACTGGTACTATTTGTTAAGATTTTCAGTGTGAGAAGCGATGGTTGTTCTAGGAGTTATCCTTTACCACAGACTATTATTTACTAGTAATATTTTTATACTGATGGTTGTTCTAGAGTTATTCTTTATAACTCCGGAGGTATTCACCTCACTTAGTTACTACAGGGATCTTCTTATTTTCTGTCCAAATCTTACATCGTCATATGTTTCAGAGGATGCCTTGAAGGTTTTGAAGGAGAAGATCAAAGAGCCAGAGGTACCAGAGCCGAAGCCGGAGCCAGAGCCGACGACAGAAGTTCTTTTCCTCTGCAGCTATGAAGGTTGTGGAAAGACATTTATCGAGGCTGAGCTATTAAAGCAACATTCTTCTAACCATGGAGACAGAAAACGTACATGTGATTGGGAGGGGTGTGGAAAGGTAATGCATTCAAGGTATTGCTTGTTGTAATCTGCAGCAAGCACTTGAGAAAATGTGTGCCACCTTCTCTCTATAAGTTCGTCTATATGTGATTTTAGTCTACATTCTGTAGACAAGTGTCATAAACACACAAATGCCAAACAAGCTTATTCAATTAAAGAGCTGTTTCTGATGAGTAACAATATGTGAATGGGAAGACAACCAGTAATCATGTTCAGAAGCTAATGGAACAATTGGCATGCCTGTCATGCTGAGTCTGAAAGAACTTTTACAACATGCCTCAAAGATGAGTAAGAGAACTCTAGTTTAAATATAATCATGACTTCACGGCTTGTCCTGCAACTCTGCAAGTCCCTACGATTCCTCTTCATCCACAAAACAGGCAGAGAGAGCTTTTATCCCCTTTTGTTCCCTAATAGCCCGCATAACTTGTAGGTGTAACTATTGGAGGAATGTAGCATCTTTAAGTGTGAGGGGACTTCTAGTGTTACATCATTCACACTGAGGGTTTTAAGACTGATTTATTAGCTGAAACTGCAGATTTCTTTTGCACTTTGTAGTAAAATCAGTATAACATGTGTCCCATAAGGATGTCGCAATATTTGGAGCCACAATATCGCAAATATATATTATAACATGTCTTTCTGGCTGAAGGGGAAAACATAATTTTATTACTCCCTATAATTTGGTCATGGATGTGGGAAGTCATTGAGCTTCAAAAGAGGGCTACTTGCATGTGAATTTATGTCTAAAATAGAATGCAGGATATCTTTTTGGTGTGCTTCTCTTTCCTTTTTTTTGGTAAATCTAACTGTTTTTTTTTTGTCTGGCAAGAAATGAAAGGAATAGTTTCTGCAAGACTGATGCAAGTCGTTAATTTAGATCTTTATATGTTATATGAAGTTACTTTTTACGCAACACAACCATGTTTTAGCATCAATCACCTTTTGCTGTCAAACTGAAACATTTAACTTTATAAGAGGTTTTAAGAGTCACTTCTTTCGGAATCAATGGGAGACAGGTGATACTGTCCAGCATCTTTCCAAGTAAAGATGTGACTTTCCAAACCCTCTGTAATTATTATATATATATATATATTTATTGCGATGAAAAGTTTTGAAAAATATAGCTAGTGAAAAGGAATAAAATAACCTGGCTGGTTTTTAGTGTTAGAAACACACAGTGTGTTGCACACACCAATTGGATCATTTATCAGCTTTTATCTGTTATTGTGTCACCAAAATGCTTGAAAATACCACGGTGACGAACAATGTTCTTTAGTGAACAAGAGCTGGTGTGGCTCCAATAGCTTGTTGGAGTACGGGGTTCTTGATGGAAGGGAAATAAGGGATCCGTTTTCTGTCTCTGCAATAAAGAAACTCCTTCCGAAAATGGAAAGATTTGGAGGCATAATGAAAGCCCACTCCTCCCCTCCCCTCTTCTTCCTTTCCCTCTTTTCCTCTTCCACCCTTTCCGTAATCTTGGTAACTAGACAAGCTATTAGTTTTGGGTATCCGTGTTATATGTTACGGGGATAGTGGGACGGGTCAACTCATGTTTCTTCAGTGGTACTGGTAACCTTCTTCCCTTTGGCTTCGATTGATTGGTCTTTGATAGGAATAATGGGCATGTCCTAGTTTGGCACTCACCTTCCTTCATGTTTCTTTTATGGGCCTAGCTGGGAGAAAAGAAGACCCAACTGTCGAAGTGTGTGGTGCTTTCCATGTTCTGCGTTTGCTTAGATAAGATTTCCTGCAATTTCTAGGAAGTTCACCAATCACCATTCTGAGGAGTTTATGTGGGGCAGGGTAGTTTATCTGGAAGCTCTTTTGGGGGACGCCGCTGGTGGATTCAAGAGTGTTCCAATAAGCGTCATTTAGAGGACCCATCTGTGACCTTTCTAGCTAGGAGGACTCCTTGCCCTTCAAAGCGTCATCAATTGTTCAACATGATCTTATTTCATACCAATAAAAAAAAAAAGACACTGTTACCTTGTCTCATGTGAGTTTTGCTACAGTTTAGAAATCACATCTGAAACTATATGGGTTTCTGTTTCTTTTCAATTGTAAAGTAACTTTTCCCTTTGTTCATTTTTCATTTATCATCCTTTTAGGGTTGTGTATAAGTTTAACATTATTGTCTGTTACTCTATTCACAGAAATTTTCGGATAGCTCAAAATTAAAAAGGCACCAGCTTATCCATACTGGTGAGAGGCCCTTCATTTGTCCCCATGAAGGGTGTGGTAAGGTGATGCTTCGTTCCATTCCACTCTATCTATGCGTTTTGTCAGGACTTGTGTCATATGTGATACCGACAAGTGTCTGCAATTGATTTCTATGTGTGCTTATGTGCATGGTTGTCTGACAACTGTTGGTTATTTTTGGGGAAAAGTAATTTCTTCAGGAAATCTTTTCCTCAATATTTTGGTGTCTTCTATTTTACCCTTACCATGTCATTTGTGCTGTTTGTTTTCTATCAAGGTTATGAATTGTAGCACATGTCTAATAGAGTTCAAGTATACTTCTGATTCTTTCTTCCTATGTTGCTTTGAATCATTTTTGTGAATGTTCTACTGATCTCTGGTGTGAATACGCAGGCGTTCTCCTTGGATTTCAATTTGAAATCTCATATGAAAACACATTACCAAGAAAATTACCACTTCTGCCCATACCCAGGCTGTCCGAAGAGATTTACAATTGAGTCCAAGCTTAAAAATCATATAGCATCTCAGCATGAGAAGGTCAGTGCTCACTACATACCCTTTTGCTTCTTTATGTTTTCCCCTGTTTTTTTATTTGATGTTGGTGATCTGTGATCATGCCATTTGACTGTTCAGTCATTCCCATTAAAGTTCTTAGGTTCTTTAATTTGCTTTACTGCCGCCTAATGTATATTTTGGGGGAGGGAGTTTTAGCCCTCAATACAGTAAAGTCAATTGTAAATTTACCTTCATGCCAGCACATTATTCAAGGGACTCACTGGTTCAGCTCTTTCAAAATTTAGTAATATGTCAGAAATTGCTTAGAAGTGCCAAGCTGAGCCTCTTTCGGCTATGCTCGCGCTCTGTTTGTGCTGCTGCCTCTTTCCTTTAATTTCTTCATGAGCTATACATGAACTTCTTTGTTTATGTTATGTTCTTTTTTTTGAAATAATGTTTATGTTATGTTCTATCTATGTGGACTTGTTTAGTTTGATATTTTGCCCTCTTCAAAGGGTTAATACATAAAGGATGACAAATGGTGAGAGATAAAAGGCCTACCCAGAGCTTGCACGATCAATGTGAAACTGAAGGTCTCATTTGTCTTTAATGAAAGTGAACAAGTGACTCTGAGATTATCTATGGCCAAGATAATTCTTTTTTTCAACTGTCAAAAGTAGTCCTTGATTTTTCTACTGAATTCAGGTTTATTTGGCTAACTGAGAGACTGCAACAGTTGTTTTCTCTGTGTTTAATTACTTTGCATGTTGGCAATTTTGATGAAACTGCCTAGCAAAAGCTATCCTTTGAGGTTAGTGGACCAGGCCTCAGGTTGATTTAGGTTCATGTCGACTTCTGTGACCACTTTCCTGGTTAGGCTAGAGATGAACAACATTTTGATGCTTCTATCTGTTGATTTATATATATTGTTTTGGTGGAATCATTTTACCATGTCCATGTGCTTTATAATTTTATTAAACTTGGTTGAAAATGGTTGAAAAGCTGGTTGCATGAGGAACGGTAAATGTTCGGGAGTGCATGAGCATACATCCCAACCACTCACCTACATGAATCTAACGGCTGAGATAAAACAAGATAAATGAAAATGCACAAAAAAGAATATGTCCCCTCCGGGCCCTCCCCCCGTCATTTCTCGTACCCCTTTCCTCCACTTTCTCTCCTTCTCGCCTGTCACCGGAAACTACTGCCCTCTTGTCTTCTCTCTCCTCTCACCGATAACTCTCTTTCTTAGCGATGCTTGACTTCTTCGCTCTCCTCCCTTGTTTTTCTCCTCTCTTTCCTTCTACAAAACCCCAGCGGATCTTACACCATCAATATTTGTCGTGCTGGGGTCGATGATGTGATTTTCAAGAGTATATGTGTTTTTTTTTCTGTCGCGTGGTTGTAATTAATGGTGTTGGTTTTTTTTGTTGCTTGTCGTGGTGAGGGTCTGATGGCAGAAGTACAATTGAGATGGCGAGGGGGGCTAACCACTAGGAGAAATGTTGTGGTTGTTTTGTTGCTTCTGGTGGTGGCAAGGGAAGGTGAAGGCGAGAGATGCTTTGTTTTTTGCAATTAAGTAATATTCAGTCATCTATTACAATAAACCCAACTAACTGTTGGAGTAAACCTATACTCGTTACTCTAACGAGTATAAGTTTACTGTAATTCTTATGTGGTTTTTTTAGAAGATTCGAGGATTTTTCGTGGTGGTTGTTTGGTTGTTCCGGGGGGTGGGGTGATGTGAGTTGTGTGGTCGTTGGTGATGTACAGCGGGGGTGGTTAAGGAGCGTATTATTTTTTTTTTCATATTAAAAAAAAATCCAATCCTAAATGTAAAGATTTATGAAAAACCAGGGGGAAAATAAACAAATGAGGCTTGCCACCACATTTACTGGCAAAATTCCTTGCTGTTGGTGTTTTTCCGGGCCATAAAATGGTAGTCAATGACAGGCAACGCTGGCTAACCCGCGGTCATGTGGTAGACAACAGTGGGGAGGAGGAGGGGGGGAATAAATGGCTAGGTTTTCTTTCCTTTTTTGGTTTTCTATTTTCTTTTATATTTCTTCTTCCTAAGGGCTATGCTTTGGTTCATTTATGCATACTTGCTAGCCACCCCTTCCTTGTTGGGTTGAATATTACTCTTTGCCTGCCGTTGGAATAACCTGATGAGTTTTTGAATCGTCTGTCATTTCAGAATTCAGCTGAAGTAGTGAAATATACCCCTCCGGTGGAAAAGCCTGTAAGAACTCCTAAGCGTGCTTCCGGGGCTTCTGGCTCAGCATCCTCATATAGGCCTTATGCTTGTCCTTATGAAGGATGTGAAAAGGCCTACATGCACGAGTACAAGTTGACTCTCCATTTGAAGAGTCGGCATCCTGGCCACTATGTAGACGAAAATGCCCAGACTGCACTACCAATTATAGTTAATGATGAGTTGGATGAAGGCAGTGACCAAGATGCTTATGTTCCTAAAAGGGCTAATGTGAACCATTTGAAACAGAGTAAACCGAAGCCAAATCTGAAAGTTTCTCCAGGAAAGATCTTACAACCTTCCAGCTTTTCTGCTGCCAATTTGAACATGGTTAAAAGACCGTGGCCACTCGAAGAAAATATGTATGAGGACAACGATAGTGAAGAGACTGAAGAGAACCATGACAGTGGTGAAGATAGATGGAAATATGGAGACGGAAAGGAGGACGAAAACGAGGAGACAGACTATGAGTATTAGCCATGAGATTACCTGATGTAATTGCCACTTTTCATGTCTATAGAACTACCTCCTTTCCCCTATAAGCTTTTTGTTCAATATTAGTAAGACCACAAATTTGGGGTTCTTTCCCTTTTAATTTTTGATTTTCGTTTGGTGCAATCAAATTGAGAGTTGGACAAAACACAAAGTCTTCATATAAGATAGGAAAATTTTACAAATGGTGCCC
>CAAKMY010039179.1:0-19006 GCA_901111285.1 Corrigiola litoralis
GGTAGCCGAAGGGAAACTTTTGGCTGGATGTTGTGGCTAGTGGCAATTCATACTAAGTTCGTAGTAACACCTAAAAAAGACAATATAAACCGGTAATCTCTTTTATTCATTAAATGTGTTTATGTTTAACAAGAAACTGAGCATGTGGGGGTAATCTGGATTTTCTTATAAATGAAGTGTCACTACTCAATACTTGTTTTTCGTATAAATGGTCATCTATGAATGAGAGCAACTTAGGTATTGCCATGTTGGCTTGTTTTATATCTGAATATGACGTGAACTTTTAGAGGTGGATTCTGATGTTGTTATTGCTTCAAAATGCAGGTGGCTGCTGTATTTCGTAAAACATTAAGACTAACACATGATAGCCGAAGGAGATTTCCTTCTGGAATGATTACGAACATGATAAGCACTGATGCTAATGCACTTCAGGCATGTTTTTGTTTGTGTAATTTATTATATACATGGTAAACCTTGATGACACTTCAGGCTGGCCTTGACTTTTCTTCTTTTTTAGAAAATGAAAGATTTTTTAGAATGAGAAATTACAAATAGAGGACAAGAAATCGTCTTTTATTTTGGGAGCCTGTTGAATCACACCAAATGATAGCAAGGGAGGCTTAATACATGGCGATTTTTTGTTGTTATGGTTGGAATGATTTGATAGGATTTTCGTTTCGCAGCTTCAAGTTAGAGGTCATCATAGAGAGTTGAGTTTTCCTTTTTATTTTATGTCGAGAACCCCTAGTTCAACCTTCCGTTTCATCAACTAATATATCTCTAGATTTTGCTGCTGAATATATTTGTCCATGGCTTTTCTTGTTTTATACATATTGTCTTATAGAAGGAAGATTAGAAACAAGGAAGTAGCCTTTTTGCCTTTACATGACTGTGACTGATGGTGCTTTCCTTGTGTAGCAAATATGCCAACAACTTCATGGATTGTGGTCGGCTCCATTTCGAATCATTATTGCTATGGCTTTGCTGTATCAGCAGCTGGGGGTGGCTTCATTGTTTGGTTCACTGATGCTTGTATTTATGTTTCCTGTACAAGTAAGTTCTGCAAACACGTTTCATACATAAGTCGTTTAAGGTAGTGTGTGGAAAACAATAGCTTAGTCAATGCTATATTTGACCCTTCATTTCCCACTTGTCATCACCTTTTTACAAAAGGAGTAGAGTAGTTACCGAGGGTTGTTTAGTCAAATAACTTTCTTTTAGCTTAGAGATGTTTCTTAAGTTATGCGTAGAATTCATAGGTGACTAATATTTAAAATGTAGGGAGTACGTGTTATAGCTCCAAACATGTCTTTGGTCATGTAGAGAAAGACGCTAAACACAAATTGCTCCATCCTATCGGGTTGCATCCTATCTGCGAATTACGTATTAGCTGTGTCATTCTAATTATTGCACTTTGACATCAAACTATTTGAAGTCCTTGTAAACTGAGACATGACTCCTTGTCAGGAAGAAACATTGCCCTCAAAGTTTTGCTTACAATAGATGTTTTATCAACGGATTAGTCATATGTAGTGAGAAAGTTATCTTTGTTACTAAAGGTTTATTCCTACTCGGAATTACATTATTCCAACTATTGTGGACTCTTAAGTGACTCTAAACTACAGCAACATAAGCCCATGAAAAGGAGAAACTAAAAAAGCAGGTAGAAGCTGCTTCCTGAAATTTTGGGACCTGCTTCCTTTTTCTTTGAACTCAGTAATGTTGATTTCAATTGCCTCCATGGTGGTCCTTCTCTTCTCTTAATTTAATGCACATCTTTAAAATTTTAGCTGAAATATCTACCCTGCTCTCTCTCTCTCTCATTATCTACTCCACATTCTTTAAATGGTGGCTACATCCACTACGTATGGGTTCGCAAAGTCCGTATCCGTTCCCTTTTTGGATGAGATTAGGATCTAACAATATATAGATATATGTAATTTCAGATTGGCCAGTGTTCTTAGCCATCTGTGCTCATATTGGTAATTCCCAGGAATATGGGGAATGAAAAGCCAAGTATGAGGCTAATTAAGAAGACTCCTTGGCCTTTTATGCTTCTTTTATTTTCTAATGAAATTCCTAATTTTATGCCAATTTACATAAGGTAATAAAGGAACAAGGAATAGAGGTAAAATACGAAGTGTAAAAAAAAAAAAAAAAAAAAACCTTATATGGACTTTCAAAGTGGAGAAATAGTAGTGTCTCAAACGGATTCTTGCTTTCTGCACTGTCATGTTTCTCTTCATGCAAGCTATGGATTCTTTTCAGTTGTTTCTGATGATATTTTTCGTCAACCTGTGATGAATCTTTCTTACCGATATTTTCGGTAACAGACAGTTGTAATAAGTAGAACAAGGAAACTTACCATGGAGGGATTGGTTCGCACAGACAAGAGGGTTGGTCTCATGAATGAAATTCTGGCTGCCATGGATACCGTAAAGTAATGTTTTCTCCACTCTAACTTAAAGTACTTTCTCTAGTAGTTTACATCCATGCACTAAGAAAATAGATATCCAATATTCTTGTAAATGTTCTTACTTCTGATATTGCATCTTGCAACCAGATGCAACACGTGGGAGGAAAGTTTCCAATCAAGAATTCAGGGATTTAGAACTGATGAACTGTCGTGGTTTCAAAAGGCGCAAACACTTGGAGCGGTATACCCAGTTCCCTCCTATAAATAATCCGAAAAAGACCCTGATACTGGTTTCACTAATATATATGCACAATTATTTTGCATGATATTGCCATTGCATGAACTTTCTTTATGGCAAGCAATAGCAATAAGGCACAGTTCCTACCTTATTAATCAGAACATTAGTGGTTAGTGCCCCTACCAGTAGTATATGAGTCGTCTAAATAAGTTTTTAATACCACAGACTCTTAAACCATCAAATGAATAAATCTATGAATCTATTAAAAATTATGCGGATAATTCGGCCAATGTTCTTTGAAAATACAACATCTCAAAATTTTACAATGATCTAGAAGATGTCCAGTAGGTATGTTGGCTCAAGGCCTCCAAGAGTGTTGAGCCACCACTGATAGTATGCAGAAATTCTAGGATGTGAAGAGGCCTACGTACTGTTTTTTAAAAGGTATGTTGAAAGACGTGTCTCATCTTGAAGGAAGTTTTCAGAATCATATATCCTGCAGGTACAACTTTGAGGTTATATCTGAGGCTGTTTTCCCTTTACAACAATCTCATATTTAGCTTTATATAGTTTATTCTGGAACTCAGTGAAGCTCGAACATACCCTGCATCTTGAAGTCTTTGTATGTAAAGAGGAGCTCAATTGACTACTAGTGCACTAATGTTGGCATAAGTATTTAATTTATTTTTATGTAACATAGGACTAGCTAAAGATTAAGTGTTATCTTACGCATAAATGCAAAAGTATTCAGTATATGCCACTATAACAGATCCATATTAACCTGTGCAACAAAAATTTTCCGTAAAATAAAACTGCTTTGTTAGCTTTTGGCATCAGTTGTTTGCTTCTTTGACTCCAAGCTCCTCTAATTCACTGCAGCTAAAAAATCTATTGAACAGTGTCCTTGGGGTGGTTGCGGCTGATGTAGTGTAGGATTAGCTAAATATTATGTGTTTTCTTACCCATAAATGCAAAACTATTGAGTTTCTTGTCTCTATGAAAGATGTGTTACTAACCTGTACAACAAATAATTTCTGTAAAATAAGACTGCTTTCTTGGCTTTTGGCATCAGCTTTTTTGCTTTTCTGACTCGAAGCTCCTTCACTTCACTGCAGCTCAATAATTTTCTATTAAACAGTGTCCCTGTGGTGGTTGCGGTTGTTTCATTTGGAATGTTCACTTTGCTTGGTGGGGATCTGACACCTGCAAGGGCGTTCACATCACTTTCATTATTCGCCATTTTACGGCAACCTCTTAGCACGCTTCCAAATTTGATAACGCAGGTGATGCTTTTTGTTCTTGTTTTAGTAATTTATATTTTATCTTTGTGCTTTTGAGCAATAGATATTCACAGTCCAATCAAGATGGATAGACTTCTATAACCCATCCCCAAATATTTAGCTGTTCAGTGTATATGAATTTCAAATAGCTAATATCAGTTAGCAATAAGGTTATATTCTAACATCAAGATGTTAAATGTTGCCCCCACAATTATAACAAGGATAGACTTCTATAACCCAGGTAGATGTTTTATCATCAACTTGTTGCTGTTCACCAAATATATACATATCTGTGCACAGTATATTGCACATTGTATTCTCCCATATTTTAATTTTTGATCAAAGGCTTATGTTCTCAAAATATATATCTTTTAATTTTGAGATAATTTTTCAATAATCAGCTTAAGAATATGACATAACCAGCATAGCAAGCAGATGATTGTCTCATAAAATTATCACTAATGACAATCTTCAACGCTGTACACTAAGAACAGCTTGTAGCTCGACTTGTTTCTTCATTGAGATGAGTAGAGAATCTAGCCAGACTTGTTTCTTCATTGAGATGCAGCTCGTGCTTTCAGATTGATGGGTTTTAGTGAGGAGAACTTTGTCTCCTTCGTCTTCATTGATAGATGTATCACGTATTCATCTTGTGGGTTTGTGTCATAGCTTGGAATGGAAACTTATATGGAAATGTGCTACTGACCACTTCTTAGTGTATTTTGCTGGAGCAGAACTCATGTTTAAACTCAGGATTCTGTAATTTTTGGGAATATGTGTGTTGTACGGTAGATTTCCTAGATTCTATATGGGCAAAGGCTTCATGAGCTTTCAAAGTTTCAAGGATATCCCGATGTCTCATTTACAAAGGAATTGGGCTCTTATGTAGTTTTTTTAGCTAGGATGACTGCTGTCCTCTTTTGTAGTTATGATATCTGTTTATAAAATACTCCCTCCACTTCATTGAGCTTTTTACGTTTGCTTTTGGCACATGTTTCAATGAGACGACATGTTTTATTGAGAGGAAAGAGAGGGAGTGGGGAAAGTGGCAAGTTCCACAGGGTTGTTACCCATGAAAAGTGATGGTATGGTAGTCAATTCTTGGTTTTATTTACACAAAAATTAAACAAAATAAAAAAGAACTGAAAGAATAACCAGTGAAAGCAATGCGTAAAGAAATTAATGAAGAAGAGGGAGTATAGTTTTCTATTAAAAGTTTAAAAAACAAGCAAATAATTATGTCAAAGTATGTTTTACATTATCTCTTCTTGGTTTCAGGTACCTAAGAATAGTATCAGGACAGGTCAAAGTATTGGTAGACTAACTATGAAATATGTAGACCATAATTTGTCATACAATTTGGAGTTCCAAATTTTTTTACTGTATGGTAAGAATGACGATTTGTCTTGTTACGTGTTGCGTGAAAATGGTTCTGGAATAAGTCTATCCTAAACTAAGGGGATTAGGTTGGAGCCTAGTTGTCTTACAGAATTCGTTTGGCTCCCTTGAAACCCCTTTTTAAATACAGCGAATTAAGTTTGGAATTCGGAATTTATTTTGCTTACCACCCAAGAAATTGTGTCCCACATCGGGAGATTATGGGAGGCTTGTTGGTTTATGAGTGAATCCATCCACTATCTAAGTAACCAGACCTTCCCTTTTTGGGCGTCAGTGATGATTTTATGGTCTTAGTGGACTTCCCATCTTATTGGGCTGTGTTACGATGCGATACATTTGGGTACGACCTTTGTTAGTAATAAACATATTTCTTATGAGATTGTATGTGGGTGCCGTGCACGCATGATTAAGCAACTTATTTTAGTACTCCGGCACAACGTCTTTCTGACGATGATGTCTTGCCTATGAATTTTCCTCGAAGTATCTCACATTTGATTGTCCTTGTATAAGATATTTTACTATCTGCGCATGCTTTGTATTAGTCATAACATTGTCAAGGCTTGAAGCTAATCTTTTGTATAATTTTGCAGGCTGTAAGTGCAATTGTCTCATTACAACGTATTGAGGAATTATTATTGGCTGAGGAGCAAGTTTTAAAGGCCAATGCATCTCTTGACCATAGGCTTCCAGCCATCTCAATCAAAAATGGATTCTTTTCATGGGATTCTAAGGTTTATTACTCAGCATTTCTGTCATATTTATCATAAACATCATTGATTATGCACCTCAGATAAACTGCAGAACTTCTAATTATAATAACTTGCTATCTCAAGTCGTAAGCATGAGTACAATGTTTAAAGGTAACATTGATTTGTTAAGATAATTACAAAAAGTTAATGTGATTACTCTTTGTAGCTTAATTTAACATGCTATAAGTAAACTCCAGCAAACTCACAAGTTCGAAAAAATGTCCAAAGTAAATCACTTTATTCTCAAAACGTCCTTGAGTGTAGTCAAATCCCTTAGAAAAATCCAAAAAATAACTCTCCATCTAATCATGTCAGAAAGTGGTAAGACCACACACTTTCGTGGCACTGCAGCTTATATTTGCTGACACATGCAAACGTATTTGAAGAGACAGCTTCCCAATCCTATTGTCAGTGTATATTCTGTAAATCACAGAGCCCAGATGAAAGTAGTACTCGACAATGTAAAGGTTTTCCTTTGCATGGCTCATGTGGGGATTCCAAACGGTTTACTCATATCTCCGATTTTGGTTTAATAAAAAATATAAAATCTTGATTTAGCCAAGTTAAATGACTTAATTAGTTACTGGACCTCATAAAAAAAGTTCATCTTACCATGTGGTCGATTCTATTCTTCGTAGTTGGTGTTTTCTTTCTTTGATTTACGTGGACAAAGTACCCCAAGTTATTCACTGCTATAAAGGCATTTGGTATTGATTCGCATTAGCTACCAAACTTTTCACTGCTAAATGGTAGTGGCTTCCCCATACTGTTCTGGATTGTCTATATGGTGAAGCAATCGCTTAACACAATATGCTACACACATGTAAATTATTACCTCTTAGGAAATTAGAATGTAAATGAGGTTTAATGAAGATTCATTTACATGAGTGCAAGTCATCGTTTTCATATGTATCCTTGTGAAGACACATCATCTCTCTGTTCCTTTTTTAAAATTGACGTCCAAGATCTATTTAAGGGAACTGATTCAAGTAATCTTGTAATTTTTTTTTTTCAGGGACAAAAGCCAATCCTCTCAAACATCAATTTGAGCATTCCAGTTGGCAGCTTAGTGGCCATTGTTGGCAGTACAGGTGAAGGAAAAACATCACTTATATCGGCAATGCTGGGAGAGCTTCCTGTTTTGGGTAATAGTGAAATTGTTATCCGAGGAACTGTTGCTTATGTTCCTCAAATTTCATGGATCTTTAATGCCACGGTAAGTTTATGAAGCCCATGTTTGCCTGTTAATGTTTGGAATATTGTTTTAGAGAAGGTTTCTGATAAAATCCTAGTTGTTTGTATTGCTGGTATGTTCCACTGTGTAGCTGGTGCAATTGACTTGTCGGCTCTTCCATTTTCCTAGGTGCGAAAGAATATACTATTTGGACTGGAGTTTGACTCCAGACGATATTGGAAGGCCATTGAAGTAACTGCTTTGAAGCATGACCTTGACTTGCTTCCAGTAAGTGTAACAGGAATCTACTTTACAGTACTTTTATGTTTTGGTTTATTTCGTCAAGTTGTAGTATGATGGTGCCATTCTATCCTCTGGATTTCAGGGGCAGGATCTAACAGAGATTGGTGAAAGGGGAGTCAACATTAGTGGCGGGCAGAAGCAAAGAGTTTCAATGGCCAGAGCTGTGTATTCAAACTCAGATGTATACATATTTGATGATCCTTTTAGTGCTCTTGATGCCCATGTTTCTCAACAGGTAATCAGTCAATGATGACAACAGGCGTCACTCTCACAGCTGTCATACTTGACAAATATAATTTTCTATCAAAGCCCTAGCGGGGTATGGAGTTCAGTTCATTAATATTTTTCTCTTGTTATCAGATTTGATGTTCTGTAATTCTTGGCTCAAGTTTTCTTTTTTTCGGTAAAATGGTGACACTAGCCTTGAGTCTTTGTTACTGAATGGAACTAGTGGGGCCACGCTAATGCTCTTCCCTTTTTCGTATTTCCAACGACCTTAGGTTATTTGAAGAATCCATTGCGAGGGCAGTGTTTCGACTAGAATAGTTGAGATACCACCTTTCTTGCACCCTCTTGAATTTATTTTTTTTGCATAATGGGAATCTCTTTATCATTTGCAGACCAGGTAGGGGTTTTAGACACATGAGGCTCCTGATGCCTCTGTTTACCCTTATTCTCGATCACTTCTTCCAAAATCAGATCTGCTTGTCCTCCCTGAAAAGGACCCTTGAAAGAGCTTAGGTACTTTTAGCAGCCACTGTCATTCTACTCCTGAGAGCATTTTATGGAGAGAAAGCAAAGTGATGCTTCTATAACAAACCACATCTGCAGATATTCACAGGGGGAATTTTAAAGTTTTTTTCAGTCAAAATGTTGAAATTTTTTGGTCTCTTTTCTTCTGATTTCTCAAACTGCACAAAACTTTTGGAGAAATCTACTAGACACTCCGTACATCTTCGAAATATTCGAGCCTAATATTTCGGTTTCTGATCATTCTATCTTTTTCCCTCTAACAACATCAGAACTAACAAAAAGGTCATCCAAAAAGAAATAAAGACAGTGAAAGCATTTATCACCGTGAGTGTTGTGACTTTCCTCTGGACTAGTGTTTTTTAAATTCGCTTTTCTTTCCCTCACCATTCAAAATCAAGCCCTTATCTGGCTTTTTACTGAATCGAACTTTATCATCAGGTCTTTTGTAGCTGTATTTTGGAGCAGTTACATGGAAAAACGAGAGTGCTCGTAACAAATCAGCTCCATTTACTTCCCCAAGTTGATAAGATTATCCTAGTCAATGGAGGCATGATAAAAGAAGAAGGAAATTTTGAGGAACTGTCTAAAAATGGACCGCTTTTTAAGAAGTTGATGGAAAATGCTGGAAAAACAGAACAAAAAGTACAGCATGAAGGCTATATCCATGAAACTTCAGAACCAATTAGTGGTGGAAAATTTTATGAGGTCATAGAGAATGGACGGCCTTCCAATAAAAGAAAAGACCAGAAATCTCTTCTTGTCAAGCAGGAAGAGAGGGAAACTGGAATTGTCAGCTGGAGTGTCTTGATGAGGTAACTTATATTTCCAAATGGTAGATAGTGCTAGACTACTTTATTTGTCGACAAAGGTAGAAATTCCTTTTATGTTTTATTTTTTCTGCCTCATTTATAAATGATACGGGCTATCCTAGAGTGGTTTGGTACTTACAGAACACTATTTCACATTCCAAGATCTATTACATTACAAAATTATAATCAGTACCAGCCATTTATTGATTCTATTAAAAAATTGTAGGGGAATTCGGTAACTCTGCAGATAACATAAATGCTTAACATGACATGATAACAATATATTACCACTGGAGAACTCTTACTTATTCCTCTCTCTCTTGCACATCCAAATTACCATTGGAGTCTAATTCCACACTTCAACAATCCATTTATCCTTTAGTCTTCTCCGTCATGCCACACACACATCTTGGCCCTTAACAAGCTGATTCTACTAACTCCAAAACAAGGCTAAGTTCAAACTTTTAATGTCACTGTTTGAGAACTCCACTGCAAAGAGGTGTTTAGCATATTGTTTATTCCATCTGCATAGATGGCATCTTTTGAACACAAATTGTTCTGTGTTCTTACAAACCAATTTTAATTACTGAAAGATGATTTTTGCTATGTTAAACATCAGATTGTGAAAGGTGAATATCAAGAATTCTTCTTTTCATCTCTTCTTTTCCCTTTTTATTTTTTACTGAAAAACTTTGTGCTCACGAGAAGTGTTCAGGATAAATATGAAGCTGATGTCATGTTGGAGTTTAATAGAGCATGGGAGACTGATAGGGGTGCGCGCGGGCGCTCACCAAGGGAAAAGGAGGTGGCAAGGTGGTGGCTTGATTGCATGTGATTACCTCAGAACTTACAATATCTAGTTTTACCACATAAACTTATGTAGTTTGTATGTTGGAGTTGCAAGGCTATTAAACAAATAATTTTCATATAAGTTGGTGGAGCAAATGGAAGGAGAGGAATCCAGGGGCTGATGACAGATATTCGAGAGTAAAGTTTCTTCAATAAGGGACTGAAAATCTGTTTTATGAGGTTAAAGGTCAATGTTACTCTTGTCTAGCACTTGACATACATTATCAGATAGAATCTTTCAGGAAACGTGGGACATGTCGCCTTTTGCTCTAGGCCCCTACATAGATGGACATCGCTTCTTGATATCTCTATGCCAAACATTACTTTTTATTGAGAATAAAAGGCTTTATATGCTGTCTACAATAAATTTTACTGGGTATTAGTATGTATATGTCTGTGTATAGCCAGCATCTATGAGCACGGAGGGGGGGTTCTTGGTTGTTCTGTTTGGTGGAGTGGAGGGACAAGGTACAAAGTGCAAGACATTTTATTTCTCAAAATGTCAAAGGTGAGCCCTGTATATGGCTGCAAGACTGCAATTTGAATGAGTAATTATGGAATTGAATGAAAATGGAAAAAGATGTAGCCTCCAATTTTCTTTACGTTCTAATGAGTAAAAATACGTAACCTAGTGACACCTAGACTCAAATTTTTCTTTTTTATAAGGAGACCACTGTGGCTGACTGGAGTTATGTTACCTAGACTCGGCTACATGTACCCGATATTCCGACAAGGATACGCGTCCAAGTGTCAGGCTCGCTACTTTTTTTATTTCAGAAGTTTTTGGCTTGAGATAAAGTGTGTTAGTGTCAAACCTATGGTGGCATTTTGAGTGTCCGAGACGGGTGTGTGAGGTAAATTGAAGAGTCCAGGTAACATAGGACCGGAGTGATGAATGTGACCAAGAGGCACTGAGTGAGCTTGAATATATATTTTTGTTTGGCCTAGCGATGGATATGGCTAGAATAACCTTGGAGAATCTTTCGTCTCCAGAAAAAGCAACTAAAAATCACATTGGAAGACCGATTCCCGTTTCCCAGTATTGAATAGATAGTAGGAGATTTGTAATGATTGTCTTTATTCTTATAGCCTCTACCATTTTGGAATTTAATGTTGAAGAGAATGTCACCCAGATTTGTTTTTTCATTCATTATGGTTAAACATTTATCCCGCTTGGGTGGGTGCCTCTTCGTAGGCACTAGGCTAGGAGGTTGTTATGTGGTTGGACTTTACATCGTCTGTATTTGTTGGATACAGGGCTTCTTTAATCATTTTAGTTTCTAGTTTTAATCATTGTAATTAAATTTCCTGCTTGATATATGAGCTGATTTGCTTCTCTTGCTCTCTCTATTCTAAGAGCTGTGTCTTATATGCAAATATATATAGGGCTCATTAAAGAAGGAAGGCTTAACATCAGGAAGAAATGACTATCTTGATGTATGTGTGGAGAGTAAAGCAAAATGCTAGTAAACAGACCTATTTAACATGTACTTCACTAAAATAAATATGTCATTGTGACTGCTCTAAGCTGCTGAAGGAACTGTGTGCTAAAACTTTGCTCACTAAATGTGTAGCCCAGTCAAGATGCAGAGGTAGGTTTTCAAGCTATGTAGTCGATTTCAACTAGTATCTGAAAAAAGAAGTATTGGACACAATGTTTGTTGAATGGTAATGACTTTATTAAGTAGCTGTAAGGACTAGGGACTTAGGGAGTGACTTGTAATCCAAAGTTCCTTATGTTTCTGGAGGCTTACTGGTGATTACTACAAAGTGCAATGTTCCGTTTTTCCATCCCGCTTTGTTATGATTTGTATCCTTTGGTGCTTGTATTTGTTACACTTAAAGTGTGTTTGGATAAAGAGAAAGGGAATGAAAGGGAGGGGAGAGGGAAGAAGGGAACTACCATTTTTTTGTTTGGATAACAATGGGTGTGGGGAAGGGAAGAAGAGGGGAGGGAGATGAGGGGATGTAATTTCCCTCCTCCAAGAACAAACCAAAACCCCTCCAATTTGGAGAGATTTGGAAGGATTTGTCTCTCCTTCCCTTTCAAGAACCCACATTCTCCATGAAATCTCTCTCCTCCTCCCCCTCCCCTTCCCTCCTCTTCCCTTTCAGTCCAAATAGTGATCTTTTTCTCTCTCCTTCCCTCCCCTCTCCTTCCTTCCCCTTCCCTCTTCTTCCCTTTTGTTATCTAAAAGCACCCTTAATTTGCCAGAAAAAACAATATTCTACACCTAACCACCAAATCCAGCCATCTGGCATATTGCATTGCGTGTACCTGACTTCTGAAATTTTATGTTTTTATCTTCTTATCATGTAATATGAACCCAGCACTTGTTTAACTGTTCTCGTTACCTTGGACCAATAGTTTACTTTTACTGTCATTCAGATACCAAACTGCATTAGGAGGAATCTGGGTTGTTGCAGTACTCTTCATCTGTTATCTCATGACTGAAGTTCTGCGAGTTTCAAGTAGCACGTGGTTACGTTTTTGGAGTGATCAAAGTAGCTCAGAGAGTTATAAGCCTGGATACTACATTCTGACTTACACCATCTTGGCATTTGGTCAGGTATGTCTCTCAAATACTCCCTCCATTCAAGTCCAACCTTCCCATTGATTTAATGCACAATTTTTAAGAAACCATTAAACAATAATAAAAAGATTGTAGTGGGATGTTAATCAAGTGTTTTTTTTTTTTTATTGGAATGTGAGAGGAAAGGTAGGGTAGTTGTAGGGTCCTCATCCCACTTAGCAGTGTTTTTTTTTTTTATTATAAAGTAAAGTTAAAAGTTACCAAAAAGGGAAAAATGGGAAGGTTGGTCTTGAATTGCCCAAAAAGAAAAGTGGAAATGTTGGTCTTGAATGGAAGGTGTATATCATACTAAGATCTTGTTGCTGAATGTACTAGCAGACTTTTGTTATCTAAAAGGGGCAACCACCCGGCATAATCAATGTTTTCTTTTTCATTTAATTAATTTTCGCAAATGTTACAAGAATGAATAACAATTTCTTTTGCGTAACATGAAGTAGTACAAGTACTTCTGTTTTAACATGAAGTAAACTGCTAGCCCACTGGAATCCACAGTGGCTCAAATCAATGATATGAGATGTTTCATGTTGTTGGAAGAGAACAGGGTATTGTTAACTTAAGGTCATTAGGTCACAGGTTTGAGTCACCCCTACAACGTTTCTAATCATTGGAATGGCGTTTTCGTGCCTCATATGGACCGGGAAAAAAAAAAAAAAACAAATTGCTAGGAGGTCTTCTTGGACTCATGGCACCTGAATCCAACCATAGCTGGTTTTAAATTTATGTCTTATTTACATAGTCTCAGTTCCTACCGGAGACTCAAATATTACATTCATAGAAGTTTGTTTTGTTATTTACTGACTCCTTGCTACATCCAGGTTATGCTAACTTTTGCAACTTCTTACTGGTTGATCCTGTCAAGCCTTTCTGCAGCCAAGAGACTACATGACGCCATGCTAAGCTCAATTCTTAGGGCCCCAATGGTATTTTTTCACACAAATCCATTGGGAAGGACAATGAATAGATTTTCCAGAGATTTGGGTGATGTAGATAAGAATGTTGCGAATATTGTAAATATGTGTTTGGGTCAACTTTGGCAGCTGCTATCAACATTTGTGCTGATAGGCATCGTAAGCACCATATCTCTTTGGGCTATAGCACCATTGATGATCTTCTTTTATGCTGCCTATCTATATTATCAGGTATGTTGTGGCTTCTTTTTCGCCCGATTTCTTGATCAAAAATTGAGGCATTGAGCTAGTGCTTTAGCTATTTTACTATATATGAATTTATTGTGAGATCATGGTGCACTGTGTTATGCACTCCATAATTACAAGTTTTCTGATTCTTGTATCAAATGCCTTTCTATTAGTTGTGGGACTGGCCAAACTGAAGTGCTGTGTGTTAGTGTCTACTACCCTATGATTTGGCTTCTATTTCTGATTGGTTCCATGTGATTGTAAAATATTATCATGTCCTGTTCTGTAAACTCAATTATGATAATAGAATGGAATTCTTCTGGTGTCTTCTTGCACCCTATTTGGTCTCTTGATAAGAAGTGACATTATTCACAAAGCAATTCCCAACCTGAGAAATATTACCTAATGAGCAAGAGTCAACTAATTGATGTAGATTCCAGCAACTCTCTCTTTATGAGATTAGAATGACCAAATAGAAAATGCCGCAAACCTATGATTCTATGAGGAGAAAGTCATTTAATGCTCTCAAGGCTTTTAGAATAATAGTCCTTGAAAATGGTGGTGGAAAGTCATGATTGTAATTTCTTTTTGATCAATTATGTATGTACTGTTCTTGAATCTTCCATGTGGCACTTCCACGGAGAATCATAGCAAAATGATAGCTGGGCACTATAAGATGTTAGTATGTCCCAGTCTCAGTAACACTAATGGAGCCGTTCAGATTTAACTTTAAATTTCGACAATTGGGTCCACATTCATGCACCTCTTTACGTATATTCCAGTTTGTTTTTTTAGAAGTTTCTTGGCATGTTAGTACAAGTATTACCTGCTCTCTGAGTAGAATAATGCTCATATGTCTGTCTACACTCTACAAGGATTTAGGCAGCTCATTAAAAGATCTTGTGAATTATTTCTTATGCAGAGCACTTCCCGTGAAGTGAAACGCTTGGATTCAGTTACTAGATCTCCCGTTTATGCACAATTTTCAGAAGCATTGAATGGTTTGTCCAGCATCCGTGCATATAAAGCATATGATCGCATGGCACATGGCAATGGGAGATTCATGGATAATAATATCAGATTCACTCTTGCAAATATCAGTGCAAACCGCTGGCTTACTATCAGGCTAGAGACATTAGGAGGACTTATGATTTGGTTGATGGCTACATTTGCTGTCGTGCAAAATGGCAATGGTGAAAATAAAGCAGCATTCACATCGACAATGGGTTTATTATTGAGTTATGCTCTAAATATAACAAGCCTTATGAGTAATACATTAAGGCAAGCAAGTAGGGCTGAAAATAGTTTGAATGCTGTTGAGCGGGTGGGCATGTACATTGATCTTCCATCTGAGGCTCCCACTGTCATGGAGAACTACCGACCTCCACAAGGATGGCCTTCAGTTGGTTCAATTAAGTTTGAAGATGTGGTCCTGCGCTACAGGCCTGAGCTTCCTCCAGTTCTTCATGGCCTAACATTTGAAGTCTCTTCAAGCGAAAAGGTTGGCATAGCGGGAAGGACCGGTGCGGGAAAGTCTAGCATGATAAATGCTTTATTACGTGTGGTGGAGCTAGAGAAAGGCAGAATTATTATTGACAATTGTGACATTTCAAAGCTTGGACTAACAGATTTACGCAGAGCTATCAGCATCATTCCACAATCACCTGTTCTCTTCTCAGGTACGCTGTATCTGTAGTGTGACACCCAAAACAATCTCTTACTCAGATTGTGCCCCATTTAAGTAGCAAGACGTATTTAACCATCTGCGTCGTTCTTTGAGGTTCATACTTGAATTCCAAGTCATGGTGGGGAAAGACTTTTAGTTTGCACTTAAACCAATTTGTTTATAATCATTTCCGATTAACTTTCTAACAAAAATGCAAAGACTGGCATACGAAGCATGATGTCCAGTTTCACTCTGCTGCTGCTATCACTTTATAAAATATTTAGTTCACGTAGCTTAGTAATTATAACAACAGTAAAACAACAGTTCCAAGGATGAGAAAGATAACGCTCATCTATGTCTAGTTCGTATCTCTGGAAGGAAAATGGGCATGAGATGATGTAGAGAGAACGCCAGTGCTCCTTGAAAGAGGTGATTTTTTACTTAAGACTTCATTGAGAACATTATAGTGGACAGCAAGAAGTAAAACAGAATTTCAAGGGATAAATTTAGTTCTCGAAGGAAGAGCAGAAAGGCAACGTAAGGAATTTATCTTCTTGAAAATGTCAACTATATGACTTTAATATAAAGATAATGCTTAGAGTGAATTATGCTCTATATCTCCAAAATAAGAAGGGGTTCACCGAAATTGCAGATGGCTGAGCAGAATAGCTTTCAGATTAATTCACCTGATGCAATATATTACCAGGATGCTGCTTGCAGTAAAATTGGTTTGAATAAATTTTCACACTTGTCCTATATACTTTTATTGGTAGGTAACTTTTCAGATATTTGCTACTTGGTTAATTGTTTTGTGATATGTGTCTACATGATACGGAGTAGAAGGTTCTTCAAAACTGACTGTGAATAGGGAGGAGATGGAGTGTTGTCCAAAACCATGAACACAATATGTTTTCATATGTAAAATCTTACACTGTTAACACCGCCAACTTCCTAAGCACTTGCGATCTCCTTGTGAAATGTTGTTCAACATCTAACACATATTATACAAAGGCAACCTCAAGTGGCCATTTTCTGTCTTCCACATGCTTCTATAATACGATTAAGTTGGAACTGTATAGTAAAAGTCATACTATCGAGCTTATCATAGAGACAGATCCTGAAATTTTGAGTGGTCAAAGTTTACATATAACATTCGTGCCGCATGACACTAATAGGCTTTTAGAAGGTACACTGAGTTTCATATGTTCTCTGCCTTAGCATTTTCTTTATCTTGATGAAGGGTCTTTTCTATCTTTTCTTTATGAGCATTGGAATATTGATTTAGTAGCTTTGCACTAATTATTTTTGTCCACTGTGTAATTTATAGTTACATCTGTCATTATTGATAAATAAATTCCCTATCTGTCCTTTTTTTTCGGCTGATTAACACTCTTTTGCTTGGCTGTTACAATATTAATTAGGAACTGTAAGATTCAACCTAGATCCTTTTGGTGAACACAATGATGCTGACCTGTGGGAGTCCTTAAAGAGGGCACATCTGAAGGATTTTGTTCGGAAGACTTCTTTTGGTCTGGATGCTGAGGTATGAACAGAACATATCAAATGTGTGTTAAGAATCTTTAAAAGTAAAAACTGGTTAGGGATATTTCGTGCTTGATTCCTTGAAGATGATTTCTAACTTAGTGGGAGCTAATTTTTGCAAAGAATAGAACACCTGGCACTAGAAATTAAAAGTGAACGCAAGTCTCTTTTAACCAAAAGTTTAAGCCATTGATTAAGTGCTTTGGAAGCGAATTTTACCCTCACAAGGGTGAAATGAGACTAAGCGTCGTCCCTAAGGTTAACAGAACACTCTTCTAATGCGTGCACTCAAATACGAAAAGTTGGAACTCAAGGTTTTCTTGAAGAAATGAAAAAGAGAAGTGTAACAAGATGTGTATAAAACAATCAGAAATACTTTCATAACCAAATTAATATAATCAAATTCTTCTAAAACGGCTAAAATAAAAGCCGGTTAAAACAGTCATTAAAGAGTTCCATTTTAGAGAACGTAGATAGAGGGATTGAATCAGAAACAGGTACAAAACAAATTGACCACTATTTTGGATAGGATCGGACGAACCAGGCGCAAGTCTTATACGACTGGAACCATAATAACACCTGCCCAAAAGAGGCTCCACCATTCTCTTAAAAACCCTTCAAGACCTCTTTGTTTGATGTGGGGTCCTTAGTTTTCCAGTAGAACAAAGGAGGTAAGCTCCTTCTTTTTGCATTCCCAACACAACGTGCACGCCTTTTCACCATGCTTGTGTCTTCCTTGCCACCCATTTATTTTACTAGTTGCTTCTGAAAGTCATCACCATTTTTACATCTCCATCCAAAAGCTTAAGACTTTCAGGACAAGGGTGCTGATATAATGTATCTGTTCCTCTTTTCTTTACCATGTAGGTACCACAACACTTGTAGGAATCCCCATACAAAGTCTGTTAAATGTTAAAACTTGGTCCTGACTATTGTAGAAAGTCGCTTATCATCTATGTTATATTTAGTATCCCCTTGCATGATGTCATAGCTCTCAGTCAACAATATAACTATCAACTAAACAGTGCCTTCGTATTTCCAATGGCCAGGTTGTGGAGGGAGGGGAGAATTTTAGTGTAGGACAACGACAACTGTTAAGTCTTGCTCGAGCTTTGCTCCGTAGGTCAAAGATACTTGTTCTTGATGAAGCAACAGCTGCGGTCGATGCTGGAACAGATGCCATGATCCAAAAAACAATTCGAGAAGAATTTAGAAGCTGCACAATGCTTACTATTGCTCATCGATTGAACACCATTATTGACTGCAACAGGATTCTGGTGCTTAATGCTGGTCAGGTAGGCAATTTGTTTTCTAAAAGCCTGTGTTTGGTTTCTTGTTATGGTCGTATTTTGTGTGTGCTGATGAAACTGCAACTCTTTTGCCATACAGGTTATTGAATATGATTCTCCAGCAACTTTACTATTGAATGACAAAAGCACTTTCTCTGACATGGTCCAGAGAACAGGAAGTTCTAATGCTTTGTACTTGCGTAATTTAGTATTTGGAGGATTAGGGAATCATTAATCACCCTGGGAAGATTGCTGAACATCTCCATAGGCAAAAGGGACAGTTGATCTCTCCCGATTGTGCTACCACTGCACAGGTTCCTATTTGCTTAATCATCATCACCGGCGGAGCTAAGGGGGTGGGTAGGGGCTGTCGCCCCCCAAACATCATATAATTGAAAATTTTTGTGTAGAGTTTAGTAAACGAACTATGGTTATCAAATGTGGCTTTCAGTGTTTATCACAAGTCCCTAGACTACATATGACGTAGGTTTAAATCTCAGTAGTAGCTTTTGCAGTAAAACGTTCTCTTTTACAAAATGTATTATAGATTTGAAGTACAAATGTAACTCTGGGAAATTGCAGACCGAAATGTAATGTTAACAGGAGAAAGGATGCAGTTGTAACTCTTGAATAATTTGATACAGGTTGGATAAGGTGATTGATGATCGATCATGTTAGAACAAGAGTATAGCAATGGGAAAACTTATCGGATTGAAGGCTGTGCCGTGGTATGGTAGCCACTGACTTGAAAGATATTACGGCCCAACAATGGTGGTCATCGATCACTCGCCGGAATAATCTCCCCAAGGT
>CAAKMY010039181.1:0-11933 GCA_901111285.1 Corrigiola litoralis
GGTTTAGATGTGGGTGGGGGTCGGGTGGGTTGTATACAGTGTGCTGTGCTCGTGTGAATATTGGATTGTTAGTGAATGTTGTGTGAGTTTGAGAGTGGAGAGAGAATGTGTTGTAGGGAGGGAGTAGTTTAGGAAGTAGCAAAATTTCTAGGCCCGTGCTTAAAGCATGGGCATTTCCCACTTGTCTAACCAAATACGGAAGTAAAAATTGAATGAGGATGATTTAACTTCAAAAATGAATTGCTCACTGAAAGAATTCAACAGATTTTAATCACTCCTCACTTTCTCATGGTCATCATTACAATGTGAGGATCAACATGAAAGAAAAGAAAAATTTGCAAAGAACAGTAGTTCCTTTCTGTGCTCGACAGCTTATAAGGGTCTTCACCTGAACGAGGACAAATCCGAAACTTCTGAACCCACTTCGCCAAAGAACTTAAAAGCATTTTCTGTGGACAATTGATGGCCCAGACTCGTCATACTCAGCCTTAGCAATCCACATCTGCAATGTACACAAGGTCAGTGAAATTGGTAGAGTGAAATAGGCATCACAGCTAGAAATGCGAAAAGTTTAAAAACATCCTTTTGACTGATACAGACCTGCTGGAATGTACTGAGAGATGCCAAGATGGATCCTCCAATCCAGACACTGTATTTTCTCTCTGGAGGTGCCACGACCTTGATCTTCATGCTGCTTGGGGCGAGGGCTGTAATTTCCTTGCTCATTCTATCAGCAATGCCCGGGAACATAGTGGTACCACCACTGAGGACAATGTTTCCGTATAGATCCTTCCTAATATCCACATCACACTTCATGATAGAGTTATATGTAGTCTCATGGATACCCGCTGCTTCCATTCCGACGAACGATGGCTGGAAGAGAACCTCAGGGCAACGGAAACGCTCAGCTCCAATGGTGATCACTTGTCCATCAGGCAGCTCAAAGCTCTTCTCGACTGAAGAGCTAGTCTTGGCAGTCTCTACTTCCTGCTCATAGTCAAGGGCAATGTAGGCAAGCTTTTCCTTCATATCCCTCACAATTTCCCGCTCAGCAGATGTGGTGAAAGAATACCCACGCTCCGTAAGGATTTTCATCAGGTGGTCAGTCAGATCACGACCGGCAAGATCGAGACGGAGGATAGCATGTGGGAGGGCATACCCTTCGTAGATGGGGACAGTGTGGCTGACACCATCACCAGAGTCCAGCACAATACCTGTTGGATCAGAGATAAAACACAAATGAAGTGGTGGCTGTGCAATGTAGTTTCTGAGACATAAGAAGCACAATTTAAAACAGAAACAGATTTCTTTCAAAGAAAAAGCTCATATGATGTCTCAATTTCACAGCTTACCTGTTGTACGACCACTGGCATATAGAGAAAGGACAGCCTGAATTGCAACGTACATAGCAGGGGTGTTGAAAGTTTCAAACATGATCTGAGTCATCTTTTCACGATTAGCCTTAGGATTGAGAGGTGCTTCAGTCAGAAGAACAGGATGTTCTTCTGGAGCCACACGGAGCTCATTGTAGAAAGTGTGATGCCAAATCTTTTCCATGTCATCCCAGTTGCTCACGATACCATGTTCAATAGGGTACTTTAAGGTGAGAATACCACGCTTGGATTGAGCTTCATCTCCAACATAAGCATCCTTCTGTCCCATGCCAACCATGACACCAGTGTGACGAGGGCGACCAACAATACTTGGGAAGACGGCTCTTGGGGCATCATCTCCGGCAAATCCAGCCTAAAACAATCATTGCCAACAGTTTACTAACGAACTGCGGGGAAGGTGATGGACATTTAATAAATTAATATTGCATACAAATAGAGCAACAGCTGGATGATTACCTTAACCATTCCAGTTCCATTGTCACAGACAAGTGGCTGAATGTCCTCACCGTCGGCCATCTTTTAAAGTGTGCTGACACAAACCTAAAAATCAGATCAGAGAGTCATGAAAATCCAGTTCCAAGAGTGATAATATCACTGTTAACTTGAACCGACAAAAGGTGAAACTGTTATCCCATGAACTTTGAAACACCTAAAGTATTTTATAAGAAAAGCAACTAAATGTACAAATATTTGATTCGGAGGGCCATCAAATCCCTGAACTGAAGACCTTATAAAACCTCAAAAGAAAGCTAGGTGCCAACTATATTTGCACTCTTGATTACTTTGTAGGGACAACAATTCTGAACTGAATCATTCTCAATTTGCTTTTGGAAAAAATTTTACTACCAACAAAATCTGCCAAAGGATCATATTTTCACCAGAAAGCTCAATCCAAAACCAATCGTCTTTTACTCATTTTGGGCTCATCGGTACCTAAGGAGACTCATCATAATTATGAGCTCATTTCTCAGTTCAGCTGAGTGTAACCACTCATCTGTGATTCCAAGCCTATCTCTAGCATTTCTCGCGAAATAAAATAGTTTCATAACAAACCCGCTACATACATCTCTATTGTGAGAGAGAATTCCATAAAACATACAATTCCAATAACGAAGGTATGACATGATTATCTATCCCAACATACAAATATCGCCAAACTAGAAATATACATATTAAGCCATTAAATTTACATAGGTGATCCCATTCTAGGTACCACTGATTCACATTCGATTATCTCTTGCGATTAAGTTACAAAAAACCCATCCTATATGCAAAATTCTAAGGTAATTCTAATTGATCAGGTCTCGATCAAAATGCCTACTCGTAACCACCAATACAGAATTCATAAAAATTGCATGCATCCTTTCCCTCCTTAATCCAATGTACCCAGCTATAAAATCGACACATTTCCACATAAAATGCCATCAAATGTACATCACACCAAAACATTCCTCTAACTGATGATCACAAACCATTGGAAAAAACCACATTGATCCCAAATTTTTTCACTAATTTTCGTCGAAAAAAATTCAATCTTTTTCTTTACCCTAATCCAAAAATCTGCTCTTCAAATACATTACCAACCTTGATCTTATTTTATCTTTTTTCTTTGTTCAAATAAATTAATGTGATGAACATATATACCTAATTCCATGGGGAGCAAATCACACATTACCCAAAAAAAAGGTACCCTTTTGCCATTTCACATCAAAAATAACAAAAAATAAACCACATTGCAAAATACCATCTTAGAAAAAAAAATTCCATGAAATAACATACATATACATACATAAAGTTTGATGAAAAATGTACCATAAAAACACACCTCAATTACAAAAAAATAAAATGCCAATCAATGAATGAATGAATAAATGAAAATGTGATGAAAATAAAGATTTGGGAGAAAAAAGATTATACCTTTGGGAAAAGAGAGAAGAAATGAAAAGAGAGGCACAAAAATGGGGAAAGAGTTTGAATGAAGGGAAAAAAAAGAGTGGAAGGGTATTTTATGAAGATCGCGAAATGATCTGAACCGTCCGATTGTACAGCCTGGATGTTCGGGGATGGGGACACGTAAGCGAGGGGGGATCTCTGAGGTTGGAAGGTGAATACTACCCTTAATTAATCATCATACTCTCTCTGATTTGTTTGTTTGTTTTGATTACTACTCTTCGTTCGTGGTCCCGCGATTTTCCAGTCCATTTTTCCCTGTTTTCTTTTTACTTTTTTTAATTGGTTTGTAAAATACTTTAACATTATTTTCATTCTGTTGGTTACTTTTTGTTCAACTTTTTATGATTATGAGCATGATCCATGGGTGTAGTTGTGATTATGGTATCTTTTATCTTTAAGATAAAATTAGACGGAATCATGTTGATCCAATAAAGTTATATAAATTTATAAAATAATTTGGGTTTCTAGAGAGCTTAAGGTAATTAAGCTTATGAGGAGTTAGTTTACTTTTATAATAAAGTAGATAGTCTTTTGTAATAATTTGTGTTTTCTTTAATTATCAAAAAGTGACGGTTTTTATGTTAAAGTGATCAAATACGGTACAAAAATGAACACTTTAAATCAAATTGCAATCACTTTTAAATAGGCTAACTTTAAATTAAAATAACACGGCTTCATATAAGCCTTGTTTCTTTTCTTACAAGTTGCCATGGACTAATATGTTCTTGTCATTAATCTACTTAATTTTCATCTTGTTCCTTTGATTTAAAATTATTAAATAAAGGTGTGATATGGAGGGAATACCAATCATTTCTTTAGTTATGTAATAAGTGTGCACCTATTTGAACTCTTCACTTTGTGTATAATTTTCACATGTAAGGACTCAAACATCTTTGTACCCTCTTTGCACAAAATTAAGGATATTGAAGCTCAAAGTATAACAAATAACTTTGTGAATTTTGTTCCCTTCATCCATGATTGCCATGAAGAACATTTTGTCGATAACTAAATAAGATTTCATTAGAAAAAGACTACACTAATACTGAAGGTGTCCGACTCAAATCTTATGGAATTATACAAGAAGTTTGCAACGTCTTTGGAATCTTCAACTTGAAAATATGGAATTTTTAAGAATAAGTTGTACATTTTGGTATGCTCTTGTACATAATTTAGAAGGATGTTAAAGTTCAAAGTATGCTCGATAACTTTGCGAATTTTCTTTGCTTCACCCATGATTGGAAATTTGGAATGAAGAGCATTTTTCGATAATTAAATACCATATCATTTAACTAAAACAAAAAAACAGCAACATCACTAGTAGTTGTTCCTTGTTTTTTTTTTTTTTAGCAGAAGCCAAACATCCTAGATATGACTCATCCAAAAAAATTGTCTATTTTTTGGTATAGTATTAAAAATGGGAGACAAAGTAAAGTTAAGGTATGTTTAAGTTTAACAATTGTAGAATTGACCATTTGTAAAGATTCAAAGGAACATATAATTTCACATGATCTGAAGACTATGTCCTAACTGATATGGCCCCCCAAAGGAAGATTCTGTATCTGTGTGCAATATTAGTGCGATCCATTATCCAGCATCACGTAGGTTGGAAATATAATAGTTTCATAGTCCTACACATAATTAAAGAAAGCAACAAAAGAATGTATGATGTGATATCATTACTGTATAAGCTGCCACATTCTTCTGAGCTGGAGATGCCTATTATACTTTACAACAGTATGTCTATGTGCAAACTGCACGTTCAAATCTAACAAAACAATCCTTCCAGCAACAAAAGCAAATATAAAAAAGAAAGAAGAGGTAGATCAGCTTTCATTTTGCCCAACTTTTTAGGCATCATCTCACGGATAGTTATTTGCCTTATTGGTAAACATGACTGCAATAAGAATGCTTTAATTTGATAATTTACGCAATGATGAATGTCGAATGTGGTTATACCCCGAAAGAGGGGCATCCGAGGAATTCAATAGAAGTACAATGAGGGATAAAGTTTTGAATCTAACAAATGAAAAGCTTGATGACTACTCTTGAAGTAAGTTTGCAGCAACAGCGACTTGATTAATTGGCAGCTTGAACATGAAGCTTAAATAACAAGATATTGATTACGTTCTCAGACTAGTTGAACATAGAAGAACCAGGTAATCTAGCATGTCTCAGTTCTACAGGAATGGGGGCAATATTACCCATCGTCGTGGATACTTGGGCCTTCCATCCTTCCCGTCAAATAACTGCAGGTGACAGGAGATGAAGCAAAAGAGGTCAGATAATCAGGTAAATTAAAAATTATAAACATACCCATGAAAGACTAAAATTTGAGAAAAGGACAGTAGGTCTCATGATGAATGGAAATGGGAATATATTACTGCATAAAAGACTCTGGGTATTTATCACATTGAAAAGGTTGGTTGAAGGCACCTAATACAAGGAGGTTCTCACAACGGAGAAGAATAAGATTGTACAAGGCATCAACATGATAAGATCTGCATTCAACGTTAAATAGGTGGTTTTGGTAGAATGGTTCAGAGTCTGCTATTCTGTCAATCAATGGTCTGTACTCTGGATAGGGCTGCAAATTAAAAGGTAAAAAATCTGAATCGCATTCTCGAGGACAGTAGCTTTTGTAGACAATGCCACATCAGTGACGTGTATGACTTTGACCTTCATCCTGCCTGATATCAATCTGAATAGAGAAGTATTGTTGATGGCTGTATCTATCTCTACATATTTTGTGTATACCAATGATGGAGTTATCACAAGTGCTGATAAATTGTCAGGTACTGATGCTCGAAGTCTGAGCCCCTCCTCCCCCTCCCCCTCCCCCTCTTCACTAATTACATGAGAGTAGGAGACAACATTTCTTTGTTCCTAGAAAACTATGCATGCCATCATGTATATCCGTCTATTATGTCCTTGGTCTTTCTACCCCAAAAAAGATAGAGTTATCAATGTGCTCTTCAATTTTTTTTCTTTTTTCAGGAAAGGAAGACGAGAAAAAAAAAAAAAAAGGGTGGGGACTTGAGCAATGGTGGTATTTGCTAAGGGTACATGGTTTGTAGAGTGCTCTCCAACATTAAGGCCCAACATCTGGGCATGAAGCCACACATCATCAGAAGCAGAAGATATAAATACAGGTAAACTGAAGGAAGTAGAATTACCTTCTTCAGACGTCGGTGCTTTGCAAGTGCCCAGTTAGTCATAATTCCAGCAGCAACTACAGCAAAGACATATCCAGCCACAGTTTGGGTTGCTACATTGAATCCTATCCACTGATAGATTTCCGTGGTGTAATTGGCACAGGTCACGATATTGAACAAAAACCCACGAGGTATCTGGTAACCACCGCTCCCATCAGGACTCCGAAGACTCTTCAGCAAGATATGACAGTAGAAGTTTGAGACTTGGCAGAGCAAGCCAAATGCAAATCCAATCTTCCATTGGAGGTCACCAACAGGTGTATAAAGTGGGTGATTCACATAGTACGCAATGTAAGCTCCAAATGTCCAGTAGTATGCGCAGTTCCGGAAAACATTCGACAGCGGAGAAGTTGCATGGCTGAAGCGATGCACAAAGAATGTTTCCATGATACGTTTAAAATAATGAAAGCACCAGTAATAACAGGCATATGTCTGCACTGGGTGCATGACACGTTCCTCTTTGTACCCAAAGAACTGATAAACAGGCAAGTAGTGGAAGATGGGGTAGATGATCAAAGGACCCAAGTATTCGCAAAAGAACAGTGTACGGTATGAAACCTGGGGCCCTAGGTCCTTAAACACCACAGTTATGGTGTTGGAATTACCATCACAATACTCCTTAAGGCTTTTCCTGCTGCTAAGAACAGTCGGCCTTTCCTTTGACCCAGGTTGGACTGGAAGAGTCAGTCGTTGTCTAGAAGGGTAGAACTTCTTGGCTGTCAGCGCAATTCATAGTCAGTTGACAGCAGAGGGAACCAAATTTAACACTCTACTTGGAAAGATTAACAGTGGAACTGAAACAACAATGAATCAATTACACAGTTCATCAATTGATTAACTATGTTAAGCTCATGGCCCATCCCCCCCCCCCCAACAAAAAGAAGAAAGGCGTCACTCATGATGAAAACGAAAATGCGACTGACCAGTAAATTATATGCAAAATGTCTCAGCAAAGTATGTTTCCATTCAGAATTACACGCGTCATTGTTATCTTAGGACTAGTATGATAGAAGGACAGAGAGCAAGGAAGCCGACATAGCTTAAACCAATAGATGACTTTGGCTACGTAGATTTTTGAATTAAGCTCAGCCAAAAACTCTGAAATCAAGTTCAAAACCATGACTTACTAATTTTACAATGGCTACCAAGTTCCTAATACTATCCTCCCTAGAAAAGACTAACCACAGTGAGAAGGAATAGGAGAAAATGAATCATCCTACGACTACGGCTATGAGTTTATCCCACGATAAAATCCGAACTCAAGCCATAAGATATGCGACACTATCAGACAGATATGCTTCTAAAAGTGATTACGAGATGAAAACAACTACTAATACATCATACGACTACAATGGTATTATTCAGAAGTAGGAACTATTAGAACATTAGAAGGATGTTATGATTCTAGTTAGAGAGGAAACAAAAACCTCATCTGAATACAGATCGTAATTGTCCACTAGTATTTCTCTGCCCGCTTGTAACATGGTATCATGCAACCCCCTAAGCCTCTTTCTCAAGCTTATATATTGACAATTTGACATCTGGATATTTCACTCCTAAATAAAATAGTATCCTCATCTTTCACACCCAGAGCTTGTACCTAAGGTATTTCACAACTCCATAGTCCACACCTAGGTGCACTGTACAGATGAAGTTTCAACTTTCAAGCACTACTGGCATTTAGAATCATGGCACAGACAGTACCTACTACCTAGGCCTTTCAGCAGAACTTTTGGAAATATGACTCAATTTAGAACCATTACTCTTTAGAGCACTAGATACTGGAGACGTCAAAAGAAAATTTCCCATAAACAATATATTGACATGGGTGGCTTGAACAAGAATTCCTAAAATTCTAACCTTGCTCTTTCCCACTCGCTCCCCTCCCCCCCTCCCCAAAAAGTGTTTTCTATGGGACTGCAGTACTGCACACCCAACTTGTAGCTGGAATGCTTCTACCAAACCGAAGGTAATTGTCTTCAAATCCAATTTCAATTGTCTCACCATCCTAAGTCTATACTTGCACATGCCTCTCATCATCCAGATCATTCCTCAAAAATCACATTACTAAGAAGTGAAACATTTCCGTTTCTTCTTCAAGTACCTGTCAGCCCATAAACACCACTTCATCTATTGCCTCTCCGGCTCTCCTAAGGAATATGTAGAGAGAGCTAACGTTTGCATGTAAGCCATATATCCCCATCTAAACGACCAAATAAAGTCCAAGAAACCAAAGGTTATCAAACCTAATAAAAACATTGGTTTAGCTAGAAAAAACATGTCCTACTGAGATTGTCTAAGACTTCCCTTCAGCCCCCCAAAAGAAAACTAGCAAGTTAAAGGTCTTCACTGACCGTCAAAGCATTTTTCTTGAGGAATCAAAGCAAGGGATTTTCATCCTCTCAGTCTCCTAGTCCTACCCTACTAACTTACTAAGCTAGTACCCTCAACTGACAACATGTGTTCAGCAAAGAACAGCAATGCAAAATTGGTTGACTTCCCACTTTCGGGCAAATTACTACCTTCTTAAACACACTCTAGATACAAATGGTTATCACTATATCCTTATAACATGAAATTCACCAATGTACATACTTGACCAATAAACAAGAGTCACAACTCACAAGGCACTTCAATCAAAATCAATCTCACAACTACCACATTTCCTCTCTAATTCATTAGCATCAAACATAAATTTCAAAACAATCAATCTCACTCAAAAATCAACCATTACAACCACTAAACTATCAAAAATTAGAATTGAACACATTAGAAATTACAAAGGACTGAACTTTAGCAAAATTTAACCAACTTACTTCTCTTGTGAATTGCCTCTTGTAGATCAGCAACAGTAGCCTACAAAACAAAACAAAACAATCATCATCATCATTAACCCAATTAACACATAATTAACACATCACATCAAATTCCCACCAAATAACATCAATCAAGAACAATACTTTAGCTCACAAATCAACTTAAAAGTGAAGTATAAGTCCAAAAACAATCATTAAAGAGAGAAAATACCGAATCATTGAGCTCAAGTCCGCTCTTTATGAGCTCCCTTCCACTGCGAGTTACAACTGATACCTTCATTTTAGGAGAAAAGTAAGAGATACCCAGTTGAGAGAAATGGATTTGGAGTAAACCCTTTTGATCTTATGTGCTAATTTAGCCCAAGATTTAATTGGGGAGCTTAAATCTGGAGCATGTTGAAAGAGTTAGTTATGGAGAAAATGGAAAGTTATCATGCAACCAATTTTTATTTATGGGCCAACAAATGAGTATTAATGGTGTGTAGTTGGGAGTAGGATATCTAACTCTATGCAAACGGTTCAACCACCTTTGTCTTGTATTTAGTCCAATGGCTTTCCTTTTTTTTTTAGTGTGGGAGCAAATTTTATTGGGCAACAAAGAAAAGAGATGGTGATATATCACATATGGAATGTAAGCATGATTTAACTAAAAACAAAAATTATTAGATAGCTAAAAATTAAATCTTTTGTAAAGTAGTTTTTTTCTTAGAAATGAGAGTATAAAATTGCAAATAAGAATCATGAGTATAGGAGAAAATGAGAGATCATGAGTTATGCAGCGCACTTAGCGAATCTATTAACGAAAACGAAAGGAAATCATCATTTAATGAACGAGTTTTATATTGGAAAGTGAAATTATTGAAAGATATGTGCAAAAATGTCATATAGGTGATGCTCTCTTTATATGATTGTATGAGATTTGAGCCATCATCGATTGCATATCACTATTTCTTATGGAGTATGAGAGGAGTACATCATTTGAGATTGAGTGCATCCTGATTTAATGTAAGAAAAAAATCGAACGATTATAGGATCCAATTCTCTTGAAATGATCTCGATATGTTTGGATGGAGAGTTCAAAGCACCACCAATGTTTTAATTATTAAAAGGTTTTTGTTACACTGTGAGCAAGTGGTTGATAGCTTACATACCATTTTTCCATTAATGATGTGATCAATTTATTTTGCACTTTGATTAAGGTGGTGAGGGGATGAGTTCAATTAGATATTTCAATTAGGTACATTGTCATGCCACATGATAACATGAATGTACGTACTACAAATACAAGTTAGGAATTTATTCACGAGTAGGTAGTTTCCTTTTATTTATGTGAATTCATTGCGATTTTCTCCCTTTGATGATATTGTTGACCAAAACCTAGCTCGCAGTCGCACAGCAATGGGCTCCATGAGGCTTGTATAAATGGTCTACGATTGCGTTAGTGAGTGACTGAGTGTCCTATAGGACAGAACAAGTAGTCAACCTAATTTGTAGAACCCGAAACAAAACTTGATTGCTAGAAGTCTGACCTTCCTGGCCTCCGACATTAAATGATTAAAAGCAAAGCTGTCATCTTCAATAGGTTGAAACTTGATAGGGGTTAAGCTTTTGATCATGGATGACACTAAAATGGTAGTTAACGTGTGCGTGCTTTTGATAGTAGATAACATTATAGTACGTGAACTATAATGGTAGAAAACCATAGTTCATATAGTAGTTTGGTAGAGCACATGGGGTGCCCTGTACTGTGGGATTAGCTGAAAGGATCGTGAAGAGAAAATAAAACAACTTATTGTCAACTATCAACCAACAGCAACCATATTCATATCGATAAATATAAACCGGAGATACTCGGCTGATAGAGGTTCCAGAGTGATATTATTGAAATATTGATACTCAGCTGATAGCAACCGTAGTTCACCTTTGGCTTTATGCTCTTCAGAGTATGCAGGCATTTTCAAGATAATATTGATACTTTGGGAAGTTACACAAATGTATACAGTGGACTCCTTCTCGGTTGTACATTTTCAACATTTCGAGTTTGTATCAATCAGTAGTAACCCCAAAGAGAGACGATGAAACGAATAGTGATTTTCCGATAGGAATTGGAGTTATCAGGAAACCATGGACATGTCAAAGTTAATTTCATCAATGTTAATCAGAGGCCACGATTTAGTAGTATCAGCGGCACTCAAGACGAAGAGGTCTAGTTCACAGGTACATCATATCATACTTGTCAGAGAACATGGTAGCAAAATTAGCACTGCTGACTGCTGATGCCTGACTCCTGAGGCACTGTAACACTAAAAGTCCGTGTAATCTTCATCCATGTACTTCCAGAAAACGAGAGTTAGTCTGCGAGAAGATCAAGCAAGCAAAATCAATAAAGATGCGGATAAAGCTACCGAGCGATATTTGCTCAAATTATGAAACCAAATCCAGCTTTGTTCTGCTGCTCAATTTTGAACAATATGCATTAGTAAGGAATTAGGCCTGTTTAGCTCAGAGGTTAAAGTATCGTCTTACTGTAAAAACTATAGAAAAGCTCAAAACTTGAA
>CAAKMY010039191.1:0-13916 GCA_901111285.1 Corrigiola litoralis
TTCCAGCCCCTTCCAGTCCTTTCCAGCCTCTTCCATCCTCTTTCAGCCCCTTCCAGTCCCTTCCAGCCTCTTCCAGCCCCTTTCAGTTCAGTTCAGCAAAATTCAGCCGAGGAGAACAGGGCCTAAGTTGCTAGTTTGTAGTAGTAGTGCAGTTTATGCTTTCCCTAAACGTGGGTCCATGATCACCCACTTTCCCCTTTATGTTTGCCAAGTTCTAGTTGTCAGTTAACTTTGTAAGCCTATATGTAGGCCATTTTCCCTGCTTTATAAAATATCAGAAAACACTCTACTGCATATCCTTATCTACTCTTTTCATTTATCTCTCCCTTTACCAACAATGCTTCACCTCATTTGGGGGACATAATCTAGACATATGATGGACGTCTGGACGACCGAGTTTCCATTCCGTCTGACATGAGAGCAATGGAAAGCTTCAAAACTCTTACCATTTGGATAGTAGCAGATTCACCAAATTAGCATTATGGTAATTGAGTCATGGTCAGATACATACACTGTGGCTTCATAAACTAGAATGTATGCCAACTAGAGTACAAGTGTGCATTACTTTTCTTTGTTGTTGTTGTTGTTGTTGTTGTTGTTGTTGTTGTAATTGAAGGAAGGTGTGCATTACTTAAACAAGCCGACAACTAGGAAGTGTATATAACAAAGAAAATCTAAGGGTAGTATAACCCAATTAACATGCTAAAGGAAAACGTTATTCTAGTAGCACCAAATTACACTATTGTGTTTGCAAGTTGGGGCTATCCCAAGTAGAAAAGGTATCTTCAAAATAAAAAACATGATCCATGATAAAGATCGGGGTATTGAACCCGACGTGAATCGATACACGTGACGCAACCTTCTGATCTGGAGTCAGACGCGCTACCATTGCGCCACGGATCCCAACTGTTATGTTATGACAGTTCAGATTAATTCTATTGTTTAACGTATGATCTACTTTGTAACAATGGTCACAGATGGACTGGTTCTGAGATAACTCCCCGAAACCTGACCTAGCTTTCTATTATGCATCCTGTGGAGAACAATGAATCTGGTTGTTTGTAGGTCGATAATTTGAGCATTGAGGAGGATAAAGCAATAAGTCGTACTTTACTGCTTAATTCTGAAAAAATATAGAGTACTTAAACCTACTTTTGTTAATTCCATTATTATTGCTCTCATTGATTTTTCAGGCAATTTCTATAAACTTTTTTTTTTTTTTTATTTTTTTTATTTGTGACCCGATTGCCTGTCCTCAACGGAGATATGTGTTCGGTTGGGAAGAGGCACTCTCAACAACGATTTAGTCCGCAGCTAGGTACCCTAACATAATAGAAAAAAAAGTTAAGGTGAGCCTATACAAATATCTTTTGTCTATTCGGAGACCTTACGAAGTATTTTACATCATTAAACAAAGTCCGAAACGACCATTCAATGATGTAAATAATATGAACAATGTGGAATAGACTTTCTTTTACTTATCAGAAAGCTTTGTAAAACACTTTTTTTCTATTTTTTGTTTTGTTTTTGACATTGGTCTAAACAAACAAACAACCTAAAGTGAACCGTCAAACAATCCATGCTCCCTTCGAAGTCCCATAGTAGGAGCATGAGCTTCATACTCTAATTCACAAACCTCAAAAACTAGCTTATTATCCCTATAGCCAACGGAACGATCAATTGACTGATGTCGCTTCCGAGCCTGAGTAGTAATCCGAACATATAGTCACTGTGATCAGCCTTGCGCTTTCGGTGATACCTTCAGAACAAAAGCTTATCAGGGTCATTATTACCTTTTTTCCTTTCGGCATTCTGAGTGACGTCTTCTCAACATTCTTTGCCGACTTCTGATACTTGTAACTTTAGCATGCGACTTTTTAATTTCCTTGTTTCCAGCGTTGCATAGCCTAACGATTGGCGTTGTTGAACCCGCCTCTTCCATCTTCGACTAGATGCAAACTAATCACACTTTCTTATGCTTTGAAGCAAACAATGCCATGAAAATGCTCAATAAAACTTTAGTGTCAAATGATTTTCGTGCCAATGCTTGAGATTCATGTGTTTTCTCTGAAATTATTGACAATGATAGCGATTCTTTGTCGAACAACAACGGCAAAATTAATTTTGTTTACCTCAATTTAGCTAAAAACATATCATATTGATAACTTCTGACTTCAATATAGACCCATAAATATATCACTACAAAAAAAAATTAAGCCTCACTTTCATATAATTTTAATGTTAGATGGGCTTTAATAAATCAAAGACTACTCAATATTAAACTGAAAAGCTCACTTAATCACATGACAATTCACTTTCAGTAGAGAAGAACTTGGCCTTAGCTGACTATCTATTTTACCTTTTGATTTTAGGGTAAAGATATGCTAATCTTTATATCTCATTTGCATACTCCTTTCAGTGATGTTGTTCGTATTTAACATATATAATTGAGATACTAGTAGAAAGCTTAATGGACTGATCACTGATTAGCTTGACAAACAGACGACATTTAACTGCCAATATGAGAAAAGAAGTAATATGAGAACACACCTACTATAACAAGGAATATGGACATGAACAAGAAATCTTGAGCTTAGAAATATGCACAAGTCGGCCTAATTCAATTAACCTGAGCTGAATAAACTCTGCAAATTTATATTATAGTGCTTAGAGATGATTCTGTGACATCTGAAGAATTTTTCATGTGCATAACAAATCAAAATATGGCTTTTGACCTCAAAAATAATCCAAGTATATAATTTTCTACATAAAAAAACTGGTCTATCTATGTTTCTTTTGTTTTGGTTGAAAGAATCCAATTTTATAGTAAAACCATGTGGAATCTATATGTCTTGATATACATTATTATATATGGCGATCTAAATGATAAGATACCATGTCTTTTTGTTAGTTGGGTTCGGTTTCCACTTCTTCTTGTCCTAGAGCTTCTTGCTAAACATATAAGGCACACAAATTTATGCCGCCTAATAATTAATCACCATTTTAAGTTGACGCACTTATGCACATGCTTGCAGACAAGATTACGTCTAATGTTATTTCTTAAAACTTCATAGTAGGTAGTATTATCCTTTGTCTGTCAAGTAATCTATTTGACGGTTTGATTTTGTCATACTTGTCAAATGATAACAATGACACAATGGTAAGTATTGTATTACAAATTTACAATACTAGCTAGGTGATCCCACTGATAGAGAAGGGGAATGTTGGATATTTTTGATGTATATTTGTTAGGGGACGTTGAGGTCTATTACATCCTAATAGAACAATATTATACGTTGAGGAATATTTCTTTTTTGTGAGTCCCAATTGAACAGCCTTATTTCTTTAACGGAGTAAGATTTTTCGTCACTAATATCACATAAATGTGTTTGTTTTTAGGTTATAAACCACCCATGTGTCATTCTTTCTTCTTTATTTTATAAATAGGACCCATTTATTCTCTTTTCTTAATCTTTGTGCCGAAAACAAATAAGGTTGTTTTATTGGAACAGAGTGAGTAAGTAGTATTAGAGGCTATATGGTACATATCTCGAAGAGTGCACCCGTGTAAGTTATAAATAGAAACTTAACAACTCTCTCAATCACGTTCCACGAACACTTACCTTTAGACTAATTCTCCCCCTACAGAGTGCACCGAGATTAGAAAGAATGTATATGGCTTACTAAGGAGTTAAAACAGATTTCATTAGCACTATATTAGTCTTTGATTATTAATATATTGTATAATTATATTAATTATACATTACACCCTAATCACCTTTTAACCCAAGCCAGTCCACTAGTACTCTTGGCCCAACTTACATGTACAACTTATAAACACTCACACTTTCATCTCCCGCCAATATGGGATACTCCAGCAAACTTGCTTGGAAATATACTCCAACAATAATTGTCCATTCTCCATTAGCGGTGAATGATATAAGGCCATTTCCTACAAGAGGGTGAGCAAAAATTCGATGAGGTGATTTTAAGACTACAGCAAAACTCTCCCCCTATATGTATGACTTTTAACATTGTTGTATTCCACGGTCTCGAACATGAGACCTTTTGTTAAGCTACAATCTCTTACCAGTTGATCTAAATGCTTTAAATTGGAGCGTAAACATTGTAAAGAAAGTATGACTCAACATACATGTATGGAGTGTATTAATCAAGGTTGATAGGTAAAAATATACCATAAAGGAATAGAAGCCGAATATGTAATGCTGAGAAATTTTTCCCACGTCTAACTAATTGGAGTGAAATGACAAATATATAAGAAACTAACAACTTCTCATGATGCCAATTTATTTTAACACATAAATTCATATGATTTAGTTTGTATTCAATATGAATCACCTCTCAGCTTGGTATAGGCACATCAATCAAATCGAATATGTATATGTTAGCCTGTTGGTTTTAAAATAAAAATTCATTTGTATTCAATATATATCAAATTTGTTGTTATTTATGTTACAAATTCTTCCTTTTATGAGATAGGTTTAACAACTTTAAAGATTCCTAACATCGGGTTAATACTAGCTATCTCAAATCAACTCGGAATTAAGACGTTGTTGTTGTTGTTGTTGTTGTTGTTGTTGTTGTTGTTGTTGTTGTTGTTGTTGTTGTTGGACATCTTGCTTCTGGTTCTGCATCTTGTCAATCGTTAAGTTGGATTGGCGTTGATATGCCATAATTCAAACTGAAGTATGAATAATGTATAACATAAATTTGAAACTCATATGATGGCCAGGATAAGTGGTATTGTGTACTCCGTAGTCCGTAGCCATCTTCCTCCCACAATAAGGCAAGAACTCACATGCCATGTCCCCATCCACTATATCAAAATGGCCACAAGCAATAGTCCTTACCAAAGTCACCAAACATCAGGAGCTCTTCGATCTTGTGTGTACCCCACGCATTCTAAATATATTGTAAATTCTACATGCTGGCCTTTCATATGTCTTAAAATCTATTGAAGTAAACCTTTTAGAATACAAAATATGACCCACTTTTGCCTCTCATGTGACGGACAACTTCTCAGTCTTTGACCTGTCCATGATCATTCCATGTCTTCCTCTTCGGCTCTTCTCCTTTGTATAAAAACTAGCTAACATGCCAATTTCATAACCTCATTCAACTTAATTCATCTCAAAACCAAAGAACACTTAATATATAGCATCAAACAACTCAGATATACTAAACAAAAAGCGCGCAAATATGACCAAGGCACAATCCGAACATGAAATCACCGAGCTAAGGCTAGGCCTTCCTGGAGGAGCAACGCCACGGGCTTGTGATCAAGGGGAGAAACCTGAAAAGAAAAGGGTGTTTTCTGAGGTAGGAAATGACTCCAGCAGCCGCAGTGAAGATCGTGGGAAGTCGGCGGAAACTAACAAGAGCCAAGCAGTGGGGTGGCCCCCGGTGTGCTCTTACAGAAGGAAGAGCATTGGTAGCGAGAAGGATTGCCTTGAAGCATCAAAGATGTTGGTCAAGATTAGTATGGATGGAGTGCCTTTCCTTAGGAAGATTGATGTGAGTGGTTACAAAGAGTACTCTGAGCTTGTTGCTGCTGCTGAGAAGCTCTTTGGAAGACCTGGAATTCGTAAGTACTACTATAACTTAACTTTTTACGTCACACGTATCTTAACTTGCAAAATCTACAACATTCGAAAGAAAGAATTCTGAGTAATCCCAGGTGGTTAAGGAAGTGATTTTGTAATTATCAAACTTATCATTTATATATTCTACTCTATTTCTGACAAAAAAAAAAAAAAAAGAAAGAAAGAAAGAATTCTGAGTAATCCCATGCTCAAAAATTAGAGTTGCTTTGTATATGTATAGATATATTATACATCTATGAGAAAAGTTTAACTTTTCGCTTTCAAGCTAGAGGTCGATCAATGAAGTTTTCCTCTACGTCATTAATTATTAGCTTCGGAAGGTAGGTAAATATTTTGCTCTTTGTTTTGGTATTAGAAGCTAGATGTTTTAAAAAAGTACTCTGTAGCTGGTAGGGAGCAATGTTTCATGTAATCTAGCAATTTTCCACATGTTACTGGCATTCCATGCAAGACTCTAGCTTTGCCTTGACAGAAGTATGTTTGTGCCTTGACAGAAGTATGTTTGTGCTTATAGACCATATAACAAAAACATCAACTTCATTCTCCTCGATCAGCAAATATGCTTGCACATAACTACACAAGTATGTTTGTGCCTTGACAGACCTAGATGAATATTATTCAAATCGTTTAATTTGCATCTTGTTTCAGTTGAATGCTTAAATATCTAGGGTGCAAGCCTGCAAAAATTTTTACCTCTGTGCTTTCTGTATGAGCTGCTAAACCATTTTACCGAAAACAATCAATTCTAGAATAATAAAAGTAGCATGTAAAATTAATATATAACATTCAAATTACTAGAAAGTTAAAGGTGCTAAATTGACTCTTTGGTATAATTTTTACAGAAGAGGCATTGAAGGACGCAGACAATTCTGAGTATATTCCAATTTATGAAGACAAGGATGGAGACTGGCTCCTTCTTGGCGACGTCCCATGGGCGTAAGTCAACTCCATACTCATTTTTTTTTTCCTGGGAATTCATATCCTTTCTAGTTTTACTGTACTGTCTGCATAAACTGTTTTTCCTATAATAAATTTTCATCATTTCGAATTTAAATTCTTAAACAGTGTGTTACTATATACAGTACTGATGAAACATGTATTTATTGACCAAGTATCGGGCATAAATGGCTAATTCAAACAACATAGAGCGTACATATATATACAAACATTTGAGTGAGATCATAATAGTGTTCACCATTGACATTCATAGGTCTTTGATGAGTTATGCTCCCAAAATTTGTGGTATAATTTGTTGGAGTTATGCTAGATCCTCATAATTAGGAATCAATTGAGGATGAGTCATGGACTCATGGTGAGATTACCGTCGGCCTTATGTTGTTAATAGGTAGGATTATTATGTACTTGTAAAGCCTTAGAGAGGCAGTAGTTGATTAATTGAATAAGTATTGGCAAAATTTCTGCATGTTCATATCTTCTATCTCCCGTTGAAATAATGTATTTGGTTGTTCTCCTCACATGAATTTTATTAATTTTAGTTTTAGTTCCTTCAATTCTAGTAAGTTTGAGTGTCTTATAATTCCTTTCGATATACTAGCGGGCTCAATGTGACTGCTGTGAAATTAGGCGGTGATCTGCAATTCTTTTTCCCATGGAATTTTCGAGTTTTATCAAGAGTAAAGTCTCAAAGAAATGCAAATAGCACTTCCATAGATACAACGAATGCAAAACAAGATCACATAGAAAACATTAATTTACGCCCAGTTCATTTAAGTTCCTTGATTCACAGCCCAATTGGCTACTCTTAATTCTTAACAAGACCATCGGGCATTTCATTAGCTTCTCACCTTTGAAATCAACATCATGAGTTCATTACATGAAATTCAACATCATGAGTTTACAGCCCTATTCTTCCACAAATGAGAATGTTCAAATATGAGAAAGATACGAGAAGAATCCGTGAACCCCTCTATTTTGTTCTTAACGCTAAGTCTTAAACTACTGCAGTTCCGTTACCTCTTTTTTGGCTGCCTTTTTTCTTTTGATAACAGTATGTGGTTCAAAGTTGTTGATGTTGAAAAGTGAGCTAATATCACAAACAAATAAAGAACAGAAAGATCTCTGGACGACGTTTTGCCGACATACTTGAAAGTCCTCATGATTATTGTCCATGCATCATCATATATTCATATAACAAATATACTTCTCTATACCGTATGTACATTTCACTCCTAGTCAACTCAGAAATCATTTTGAACATTTGTACTAGGTAATAGGTATTATTTCAATCTTTCAGTTTGCGTGCAAAATTTATGCAGGGACGAACAATGATTACACAAGAACACTAGGGATTTGTTTAGATCCCATGTCGCCAAATTAGTGTCACGTTGAACTTTTACAGAGAAATGATTATGCCTTCTAGTACCTCCCTATTTCATCAATGTATTTATTTAGGAGGAGCTACAAAAAGTTACTGTATATTTTGCAGTTCACGTTTAATCAATTTTCTAACTATTTTTCATTTCATTCGACAGGATGTTTGTTGAGTCCTGCAAGAGACTAAGGATCATGAAAAGGGCAGATGCCAAGGGCTTCGGAATTCAGTTGAAGAAAAAGTGCCATGGATGAAGACCGGAAATTGGACGGTGAAAACTCTTCACAGAACCAGCTGACCAACTCTATGGATAATTGGATACCATACCGTGAACGACATGATGCATAAGAGATAAATATATTAGTAGAAGCCTTATACAGAACTAAAAAGATTATCACTTCAAGAATATTAAATTTATTGTACTTCTTGTATGACTTTATTCATTTTCTTAGCTAGAAGTCATGCTATATTTCTGTTTAATTTCGATCATAACATTTAACTGCTCCTGAAATTGATGCGTGGTCTCTCGGTCATGCGTAATCCGAAATATACATTTGTTTCTAATTATACATGTATTATGAACCAACAGTCTACTATTTGAAGAAATGAAGAAGAATGTATTATTAGCGTATTACCGGTGTTCCGATGAGGTGGTTTTTCAATATTAGGTTTTGCTTGGATGTCAGGGTTCTCTCATTATATGCTGATTAATTGTATTAGAAATTAAATCAAAGGGAATGTTTGTTCCCATTCTAACACTTTGTTTGGCTGACATATAGTTAGGTAAGAATTGACAATTTTCATAAATTGAAAAATTAGAAAGTTGTTTGGTCGATCAAAATTTAGTAAAATGGCTGAATTGCAAATTCTATGGGGTTTCCAATTCCTACAAAATATGCGAATTAGACAACCCACTTCCCTCTTGGTCGCTCAAAATTCCCATAAAATGTAAATTACTACATGTCAACCAAACATATTATGGCCAGTTCTCATAAAAATTTCATAAAGGAATTAAACTCCAAAAAGAGAAAATTTCTACAGGAATTGAATTACTACATGAACCAAACAACCACTAAATTATGGACAAAGCTAACTAATATATTCCCTCAACAATACATTATCCCTATATTTCCCATTCTTAAAAAAAACCCTTCCCCTCATCACACCCGTTTTAATAACCCCCCTTTCACCACCACAGTCACAACCTTATCCTTGTCCAACCACTCTGTCACCACCAGTCACAACCTCACCCATGCCCAAACCCCGCCCGTACGAGCACCCCTACCTACGGCCACCTTCTCTCCTCCCTCAATGGCCTCTACCTCCCTCGACCAACACCTCCACCCACCCTCCCTCTTTCCTCCTTGCCACTACTCCAAATTCCACCTTTAACGTAACATTTCCCTCTTCCTCATCCCCACCCCTCCCCCCAAATGCTTCCAATTTAAACCCTAATCTCCACCTTCTTCATCACCTCTAACTTTATACCACCTCAAAGCCTCTGAAAGAGTGCGACAAGGTTGGAATATACATCGACCCGAAATAACCTACCTCGCCCTCCAACACCGTGGCTAGAAATTAAGGCGCCGACGTCGTCACCGTCTCCGACTCGAAATTCCTTTAATCAATCAATGTCAGTTGGCATTGGCCTCCACGCCCTCCAATTCATTACAACCCCTTATTTAAATATGTTTGTTTTAAAAGGTTTATCGTTACGCTACCTTCTAATTATTTGTATGCGATGATTTACTAATGGAGTAAAGTGACTTTGGTTGTAATTAACATTATATTACCTCCCAAGTCAAAGTAAATGTAGGTATCGATCAAATAGTTGTGAAACATAAATTTACATAGGCATTTCAAGTTTTTACTAGCCTATTTAGAATCATGACATACGAATGAAAAGCTCAATGTATATACATTGAGTACTCTACTTCTTTTCTTACCTCCACTAATCCTAAGCTAGTTGACAACAAATTTAGAATAATTAAGATGTTAATATCTCAAAATAGTATATAGTTAAAGCCAATTAACTTGATCATTCAATTCTTGAATCCATGGCGGCTTTATTGTAACAATTGATACCCAAATTTACATGTTAAAAGAGTTTGGAAGTAAAATATATTATATATTTTGGGTTTCGTCCCCATAAGGTGGTCAAAATTGTGTTCAACCATCAACCATAAGTTAACCGATCAGAAGTAGTTGTACTTAATTTTTGATGATTCATAGATTTGGGTCAAAATTTTGTTTTATATACCTCCTCTATCCTTTCGTCGATAAATATAGTTATATAAGCGTAAACTATATTTACACCCTTTGCATGATGCATCATGCACCGAGATACAAGTTGATGAAAATATGCAATACATTCGGTGAATATATACACTATAGTTGGTGAATATATATTTTATACTACTTGGTTAATATGTATTGAATACTTGGTAAATATGAACTGCATGGTGAGCAAATATGTATATTATATTATGCATATTAAAGTTGATAAATATATAAACAACAGTAATTTACGTGAATATGTATTGTTATACTGGTGAATATGCAAAGGGTACGTGCATAATATAACAATTAATATTTACAAATATATTTGGAACTCTTTTAGAGAATGAAATATGTATTGTGCTCTCCCCCCGCTCCTCTTCTAAGTTCCATCTAATTTTGGTGACAAAACAATTTAAAAAAATCAATACTCTTTTGAGATTGGTTGGGCGTTTGCTGATTTGATGTGATTATTGGCTAGGACTAGATCTTTCAAGAAGACAAATGACAATGGGAGAGTTATGACACTTGTTGTATGTACAAAATAGGGGTATAGTTGTCACACAATCTATCTCAACTCCCCCTAAAAATACTTAGAAACAACTCCCTCCTCCCCCTAAAAAATATCTTGAAACAACTCCCCCATCCTCCCTTACCACACAACCCGCCCTTTCCCAGACGCCACCATAGCCCCACTGTTATCCAACGCCACTGTGATGTTCTCCACTACCCCCCCCCCCAAACCACCCCCCCCCCCCCCCCCCCCCCCCCCCCCCCACCCCCCCAAAACCTTCTCCCTCTTCTCTTCTCTTCTTTTCTACCTCTTTAAACCCTAAACTTCATAAAAAAGCTTCTCAGTTTTTATGAAATTTTTGTCCTTGGTATAACATTCTTTTTTGGAAAAATTCAGTCTATCCGAGTTGTGAGGGTTTTAAGTCTCATTTTTTATTGGTTTGTTTAGTTTCCATCCCATTGAAAGTTTTTTTTTTTTTTTTTTTTTTTTTTTGAGGAGATCGAGTCAAATAAATCAAGATCTATTGTACATTGCAGATCTTTACGCTGAAGCAACTACAACATGGAATTTTTTTTTCTTCGCCTGGTAAGATGTTGAATCATCGAAATTAATTCATGGAAAGAAGACCATGAATATGGAGTACTGTTCTAGTGTGATTTTATTTAGTTGTTTGACTTGTATGGTTTACTGTTGTGTTTTAGCATTGTGTTCTTCTGAGAATTATCATCGTTGTAGATGTCGTATGACCATTTATTGATGATATAATTGATATCTATTAATTAAAATCTTTACCGATATATTCCCTATATCTTTTGGATTTACTTTTGGATTTACTTGACCTCTCTATCTGTGCAAAGGCAAATTTACATCTCTTAAGTCTTTAAGAGTAAGCATAGTCAAAGCTATAACTTAACGAGATAAACAAACATAAATTTTTAGCTCTTTTTAAGAATGACGAAATTTCACGTTCAAAGGATTGATGACTATGAAATATTCATACATAAAAATGATTTAACAAATTTAATGATGAAAGTAGACTTTGAACGTACTTTTGTTTTGAAAATATATAAAAGTGTCATATGCATGTGGTATCATATCAATATTAATGACTTGGATGTAGAATTGTAGTTTTACATTAAACGTTTAATGTCTAGGAAAATTTTGAATAGAAATCAAACGGAATTGAACAATATCTATACCTTCCTAAAAAACTAGTAAGGGGGTGCACAATTAAACTGCTCAGGCTTTGTCTTTAGTGCTTCTATATGATATCGTTAGGCTATAATTTCCGTTGATCCCACTTCGTTGGACACAATCGCTAGACCCACTTCATTTGACTCAATCGTTGGACCTACTTTGTTGGACCCACTTCGTTTAACTCAATCGCTGGACCTACTTCGTTGGACTCAGTCGCTATACGAACTTCGTTACCCTCAACCGCGATGTTGTTCGCTTGAGCCTCCTTTGTGACCAAACTGATCTTTCGCCCAAACGCTTTTATAATGTGGGCTTCTCGGTCCGACTTCATGTTCAACCCTCGACTTAAACTGGATTGAGCACTGGAAATTAAAAAAATGAATGGTTTTTTAAGATAAGCTTTCTGCTTGGGCCTCCTTGTTACAGAGTTGGCTTATCGGCTCTGCGTCATGTTCAACCCTCGCTTTAGACTGGATTAACCACTGGAAATTAATATATGTGTATACTGGGGAATATGTGCTACTTTTTCTAGATGAGATTCCTGTTTGGGACTGATATCTGCTCAAACGTTTCTTTATCTTAAAACTGGATTAGGTACCGTAGATAGAATTGTATGTGGCTTTAAAAATGAGATCTTTGTTGGGGTTTGCTTGGGCCTCCATTTTAATGGTTTTTAATGGGGTTTGTTTGGGCTTCTTTTGTTATAAGGCTTAAATTTTTGCAGAAACTTTATAATATTCGCTTATTTGCCTAACTTTTATAAGTGCTCCATCATCTGGCGTGGAAACAAATGCTTACCAAAGTAAGCAAAAATTGTCACGATTCAAAATCTCGGACACCTCAAGACCCAATTTCAACTTAGAACTAATGTATTCGAATCAATTAAATTAACCAAGGATGTTAAATGGTGCTACACTTACATGTTTGTTTTTTGGAAGGAAAATAGGAGTTATTAATCAAATGAGAATAATACAACAAGACCAACCAAAACGGAAGCCCTAGAAGAGCACCTTAAAGCAACCAAAAGTAGTAAAACTACCTAAACCACTAAACCACTAAGTTAGGAGAAACAAACTAGACGAGATCCAACCTAGTAGTTACAATAGCTTGAATGGAAGAGACAAGCATGTCAGAAGTCCTACTGATATTTCCAAAAGCTCTGAAATTTCGTTCACTCCATAATTCATACATAGTGGTAGCTAGACCAACTCAGTACCTTCTCTTGTGCAGATTTCTTCCTCTGTTATATCTTATCCCCCCACTGAAGTTCCCTTTACAAACTGTGAGCTCTTCTTGCCTGTCCTAGCCATAAAAAAACTCTGGAGCAGACCTCATAAGAGAAACTACAACCAAAGAATAAGTGAGAGCTAGACTCACAGCAGCAACAACACAATCTGCACTTAATAGCAAGATGAAACCCCCTGGCCTGAGCATTTGCATATGTAAGAAGGAAATTTCGAGCCCCAAAAATGCTAATAATCCTATGTCTAGGATAAATATCCTGATCCCACAATTGCCTCAATCTAGGAAATGGCCTCCTAGCACCTCTAAACAAAGCATAAGCCAGTTTTTGTTTCAACTTTCCATTAGACACCCATGAATCAAGAGTATGAACTGCATTGTCACCAAAGATCTGGATAAGGAAATCTCTGACTTTGCATAGATTCTTCAAACACCAAGAAGAGGAGGGAACAACAACAAAGTTCCAGATATCCCTCCCCTTCAAATAGTGAAGATTAATCCATTTTGTCCAGAGATTTTCTTGACCAGTATGCAACTTCCACAACCATTTTAAGCAAAGAGCTTTGTTCCAGCTCATTATTTCTTTAATACCCAAGCCATCTTCAGCAGCAGACCTACATATATTTTGCCAACTGAATAATACCAATTTCCTGTGGCCATCATGAAACAACCCGTCCTCACGGTAGGTCGAATCCTTGGGATTTAACAAAGCTAAACGCCGAATCGGTAA
>CAAKMY010039192.1:0-22100 GCA_901111285.1 Corrigiola litoralis
TAGGGCTGTTCACCGGTCCGGAACCGGACCGAACCGGACCGGACCGGACCGGACCGGAACCCGGAAGAGCATATTTTTTGAACCCGGAGACCGGACCGGCCAACCTGGGACCGGAACCGGACCGGACCGGTCTGACCGGTCCAAACCCGGACCGGACCGGTCTGGACCGGACTTTCATTTTTCTTTTTTAAACGGATATGATGCTGCTGTTGGCCTGTTGCTTGTTGGGCACTTGGGCTGCTGCTAGCCTTTTGCTGCCTACTGTTGGCCTGTTGCTTGTTTGACACTTTTGAGTTTTGTAATTGCCAAATACACTAAGTCACTAATACCAAAATAGCAATTCTAAACATTCATCAATCATCATCCATCTTTCTAATTCAAACAAGCCAAGTTCCATGTTTAAAGTCCCATAAGAGTTCCAAACTTTATTACATACCAACTTGCAAGTTAAAACTTAAAATCCCGTCTCAAAACAAAATAAAGACTAGAACGTCCAAAATTCAACAAACTTGCAATACTAAAATGCAAAATAAAAGTCCAAATGTCGATCCCAAACACTAGAGGTCCAAATCATAAAATCAAACATCCAAGCTTTTCGATCTTCGGCATCAAATAATCACCACATCATCAAGTTCACCATTCAAAGTTGCCCTCTCCAAATCTACAAAACAAACAAACAAACAAACAACACAAATATGAATCAAGTTAGAGCAAATATATACTTAGTAAAAGTATACTACTAAAGATTTAAAGAACCATGTTTGACAAAATTATAACCTTTTTCAAGTTGCTCTAGGTCCTCTAGTTTCTCCTCCACCTCAACTCTATCATTTTCTTTCCTCGGGCGAATCCAATCTTGTGTGCAAATTAGACTTTGCACCGTCTTTGAACAAAGTATACAAACATTTACACATTAATACAAGGCATAAATTATATCATGATTTACAAATTAGAAAAAATAATAGGATTTAAATGTAAAGGGGAAAGAATATATTACCTTAGGTAATAAACAACTCCTAAACGGATCTAGATGACGACCCCCGGTACTAAATGCGGACTCGGAAGCAACCGTGGATATAGGCACCGCTAAGACATCACGAGCTAAGCGTGATAAAATAGGGAATCTATGACCATTCAAACTCCACCAAGTCAATACATCCATGTTTTGCTCATGCTCCCCTAACACTTCATGCAAATACCTATCAAACTCCGACTTTGTGTTCCCTTTATCCGTCCTCGACAACCTCACTTGATCTTCAATAGCTCTCTTGAAATCCATAATATCAAATGGCTCAAGAGGAGTTTCACCACCATGAGAAGAGGATGTAGCGGTTTCATCACTAGAAGGAATCAAAGGAGCATATATCCTCCTATAGTCATCAATCAAAGCACTCGCTTTCTTGTACACATCATCCTCCATTTTCTTATCCATAGGAGAACCATACAAGCGAGTAAAAGCAAACTTCAAACCAACCATCTTCACCTTAGGATCAAGAATAGTTCCCATGTAAATCAACACATTCATCTTTTCAATGTTGCCCCAATACTTGTCAAATTTCTTTTTCATTGTCGTAGCCATGAATCTATGTACCTCATCACCACTAACAAGCCAAGTATTCAATTGACTAAGAGCACGAGCAATGTAAAAGAAAGTGGAGTCACTAGTCACATAAAGTGAACCGGAAACTTTATCAGTCAAGAGCTTGAATTCTCTCAAAAACACAACTAATCCTTCGGCCACTTTCCAATCACATTCGGTAGGAGCCCCCGAAAGATCAACTGGAAATATCCTCAATTCACTGTCATCTTCACTATCACTATCATCAGGTGGTGGGCTTACATCCTCATCAAGTTTAGGATTTAAAGGAATGTCTAGTCTCCCAAAAACATCCTTATATTTCAAAGCTCTTTCTAGCATATCAAATGTGGAGTTCCACCTAGTAGGACAATCAAGAGTCAAGGCTAAACGACATGTGGTATACTTAAGAGCCATATCCTTAAAGAATTGAATCCTAGCGGGGGAAGCCTTCACATATTTCACGGCATACCTAACCTTATTAATGGATGATTTATTCTTATTCAACCCATCCCACACCATAAGGTTAATAATATGCGCAACACATCTCATATGCAAGTACTTTCCTTTAAGAATGCTAGTGACTTTATTTTCAATCTTCTTTACCAATTCAGTACATGCAACATCATTAGAACTAGCATTATCAACAGTCACAGTAAACAGCTTATCAACTATACCCCAAGCTTCCAAACACTCCATAAGTGCCTTTGCAATATCATTACCCTTATGACTGAAAACTGGACAAAAATTGATAATCTTTTTTTGTAATTTCCAATCATTATCAATAAAGTGGGCAGTGAGACACATATAGTTGATTCTTTGTATGCTAGTCCATGTATCAGTTGTGAAACAAATCCTTTGAGATGAGGTTCTAAACAACTCTTTCAACTTCACTCTTTCTTTCAAATAAAGAGTATAACAATCACGAGCAACAGTAATGCGAGATGGCAAATGAAATTTAGGACAAGCAACAGACATAAGATACCTAAAACCGGGTTTCTCAACAAACCGAAAAGGCAACTCATCAACAATAATCATATAAGCAAGAGCCTCCCTAACTTCATTCGCATTAAACACCCAACCTTTCAATTGACCTTCCCCTTCATCATTATCCAAATCAAACACTAACTCAGGTTGTTTCCCCTTAGTCTTGTTCAAAGGATTGGCAGGACAAGTAGACCAATGGTTTCTCACATTCTTTGAACCATTTTTATTACCATCACAAGCAAAGTTCTTATTCTCGCAATACATACACTCAGCCCTACGCTTACCAGATTCCGTGTACTCACGAAAGTGCTTCCAATAAGGAGCTCTCCTTCTACCCGTGCTAGCTACATAGTCTCGGCCTTGGACGCGGGCTAAAGGAGGTAGAAGTGCAATCACGGGTTCCTCATCAACATCTATGTCATCATCAATTGTGTATGTCTCCATTGTTGGTTCTTCGGATTCGGAAAAGGTCCTTTTATTCTTGGATTTGGAGCTCGTCATCTATAAACATAAGATAAAGAAAGTAAGGAGCCATCAATCATTCAATTCAATATTCCATCAATACATTATGTTATAAAGAAAAAGAATATGATAGTACTATTATAACAAATAAAAAGTTTTAAAAAGGCATACATTGCATGAATTTTGAGTAGAGGAGTCCGTGGCTACTTGTTTTGTTGCTCCAACTTCAAACTTTCAACCCTCTAGATTATTAACAAACCGATAGTGAATTTATTATACAAAGTACCAACAATCCAACATTAACAAACCGATATTTGCATGTACACGTACAAGAAAATCATTAATAAATTAAAGCTCAAGTGGCAGCAAAGATGAGATTCAGTCACCACAGAATGCTGGTGCACATTGAGTCTTGCATTGTCTCATTCTACTAGACTTTTATCCCAATCGGCTATATTTGTTATTTTTCCATAGATGAACTGTTAGTGATCTAAGCAGGACTACAATCTCTCGATTCTCGCAGCATAATTTAACATAGAAACTAGGAAGGATTGGTAAGACGTACTCTTCATTTCATAAAGGTTTCATCAACAAGTAATTTACAACATAAATAATCAAAGCCACAATCTTAACACTAAATGACAGCTAAACCAAATTTCACATACAACCTATACAACTATTCAAGTACTACAGTCTACACAAAATTGGTAAGAACTATAACCAACAGTCCAACAAACAAACATTCCACATGCTTATAACAAACAAAAAAACAACAAATTCATAATCAACTGAAAAAAGGAGAAGGTTCCCGAATCCCTACCTGAATTAGTTGGAGGAGAGGAAGAACGAAGGCTCGGTGCCTCGGTGGGCGTCGGGCGGTGGCTGCGCGTGGGAGGCGCTGCGTTGGAAGCAAATAAATAAGAAAAACAAACCGGGGAAGGTGGGACGTCGTGGGCGAAAAGAGGTGAATAAGAAACTTACCGAGGTGGGTGGTTGTTCGCCTGTTCCGGCGTCGTTTCAGGCGGACTTGTGGTAGTGGTGAGTGGTGATTGCGGCCGTGTGACTGTGTGAGGGATTGAGGAAGTGAGGAGACAGGGAGTTAGGGACTTAGGGAGTTAGGGTGAATGTGACTGTGTGAGGGAGTTGGGCTGGCTGCCTGGCTGGCTGTAGGCCTGTAGCCTTTCGTATTCTGTTTCCAAATATCAAAAAAAAAAAAAAAAACATGTGAACCGGTTCCGGTCCGGGTCCGGTTTTGGCCGGTTTTAGCCCGGACCGGACCGGAGACCGAATTGTGGAATTTGAAGAACCGGAGACCGGACCGGATAGACTCGGTCCGGTCCGGTCCGGTCCGGGTCCGGTCCGGTCAGGGATTTTTCCCGGTCTGGACCGGTTTCTGAACAGCCGAAGACTTGATATACTCAGTTTGTATCAATGTTATCATTATTTTCAATTACTAAAAAGCCAACAGTACCTTTGGACAATTTATTATCATTATTTGTCATCTTAGATAGCCATTGTTTGTATGATTGCTACTCCTATCTACATGCGTAATGAGATGATGATGACTTCGACATGACATTATGTTGTAAGGCTATAGTAGCATATATGTTGGGCTGTTCATCCCTGTTGCTCAACTTAGTGTGAGAATTCAAGTGCAATTTTTGTCTTGGATGTTCGAATTTGTATCACTGCTTTCATAATTGGTTACAAAAGTCTTATTTTTCTACAGAACTGGTTAATGTGTGCTGTTTTCTTTTGTTTATAAAAAGCTTGATACATATATTCTTTACTAGTTTCTGACATCATTTTGAATCATTTAATGCAGACTGATGAAATCCTCAGACTTAACAATATTTACAAACGACTGTTGTCAACTGCTGGAGTCAAACTGTTCGAAGGAGAAGGAAAGGTTGTTGGTCCAAATGAAGTCCAGGTTATACAGCTAGATGGTACGAAGTTGTCCTATTCAGCAAAGCACATATTGATCGCTACCGGTAGCCGTGCGCAGCGTCCTAACATCACTGGGCAGGTTGTCTTGGTTTCTTCTATATTTGAAATCTTGCTTATTTTTTTAGGATCAATTCCTATTCTGCTTGTTATACTATATGAGTATATTATATTCGCTTTTCCTACCATGGCTCACATTTTCTTTTGTTTCTGTTTTTATGTTAAGTGGACATTGATGCGCAGTAAACATGGGGATCCCTTGCTTATGAATAATCTGTGAACCTTTTCTTTTTACTTTTTGATAGACTTTTTCGATGCTATAAGTGGGATACTATCCTAATTACATTTGGTAAGCAATTGGATTCTGATAAGGTGCTGTCTCATCATTGTATGACCTGCATATGTTTCGTGTTAGACTTCTTTTAAGGAGTAGGAATAAGAAGAAGGAATTAAGTTGGCGTTTGCTTGGCTAAATCTGGGTGTTAGGTATCAGGTTGAAATGACTTTAGGAACTGGGTTTGAACGCCTGTTTGTTTTGCTTTTTTAACAAATTGATACGAGTACTCACATAACCCATCCCTTTAAACCCCATGGAATAAGGCTGTCCTACCAGTTTGGGTAGGTGGGTTTATCTCATACCCACGGACCAAATGGTGGCGGGGATGTCGCTAAGTGGTTGCATTGTAATGGATTTTTAAAGTTAATGAAACCTGACTTCCCGTGTCAGCAAGACAAATGTTGACCAACGGCTGTTACAGTTGTGAATGTTTTGACGCATTTGAGGTCACTATAGACAAGACCATCATGTTACATCTGCTACCACACCTTTTACCACCATCGCAACCAAAACCTTGATTTTTTTTACCCAGCTTATAGCTCGTACCTTCAACATTGGAATCACAAATTTGAAATAAAGGATTCATCACGGCCACCACCACAAGATCTTGTCCTTCTTTATAAGTCTACCACCAGTTATGATACTTATATGGCTCATCGACGGCCATTACGGTTGTGAATATCTAAATGCAATTCACGTAACGATAGGTGTGACACTCGTGTTGTGACATTTGATCAGACCATTATCCCACATGCCATAATCCTTACCACGATACCGTGACCGTTACCTCGACACCGCCATTTGTTTCTCCTGCCCATACCTCCAATATTGGAAATGAGCCCTTTTATTGTAACTGTGCTTTAGCCCTTCTTTTGTATAGGGGTTATTGCCCTTTTGTTGTGTGTAGGAGTGACCCCTTGGTGTCTCTCATATATACTCATTTATCACCTACAGAAATAAACCATACTCAAACACTATCCAAACACACGGAATGTGGTATTGATTTCTAGATATGGGTCATTTTAAACCTCCCTAGTATCTTATGAAACTAATTTTTCATCTAAACCTCCTAAGGTGAAAATGACAATAGAAGAAGGAAATATAAGCCACTTTAATATGTCTGGCATGCCTTCCGGGGAAGGTTTTATTTTTTGGTGGGTTGGTGGCCGGGGGGGGGGGTCATTGTATAGCATTGAGGGAGAAATTATTGATTAATAGAAGCTATCGGAGGGGTCCACCGAATCGCACACTAAAAGACAGAAAGAATAAAAAAAAAACTAATACTACAATCTATACTAAATACGTATAAAGCACACGTATGTATACATCAAATACCCTCTTTCATACCCACCCCAACATCGACTCCATTACCACCACCCAAGACCAACACTAACCTCCATTACCACCACTCCAAAAAAACCGTTTATCTCCACTGCCACCAACCCCCAACCCTATAACTACCCATCACCCATCACCCATAACCTAACAAAACAACCAGAGGTCAACACCCACCACCTTATCTCCATCGCCGAACAATAGTTCGGCCTTTTTTCGGCCGGATTTTCACCCAATTCCCGACTAAGGTAAACTCATCGCACAATAATTATATCCCAACAGGGTTTTTAAGGTTGACCCATTTCCAAACGGGTTCACCTCCATAGTTTTAAAAGTGCGCTCTAGGCGCGGGGCGCAGTGAGGCGATGGCCTCCTCGCGTTTTAAGCTTGAGCGCAGGCGATCCCAAGAAGCGCAGCAAGGCGGCTGGAGGCGCGCGCCTCGGCTTCAGGCGGAAAGCGGGCGCCTCTGGAGCTTTGTGATGTTCGAGTTAAAAATCTCAGATCTACGAAAAATAAGAGTGATTTGGGCTAAACAAAGTCCGGAATCAGACTTAGAGCCCCATTCCGGGCCTAGTAGGCTATTTTTTCCGGCGAAAAAAGTAGCCTGCTAGGCCGGAAATGGGGCTTTGAGTCCGATTCCGGACTTCGTTTATCCCATGCATGTTTCGAAGATCTGGTTTTTTCGGTCTTTTCTTATTATTTTCTCTTTCCTCTATCATTCTCTGATTAACATAGGGTTTTCAGCTTGTGTGGGTTGGTGTTTTTTGGTTTTTAAATTATTTTTGTGGTTTTTAGCAATCTAGGTGCGCCTCGCCTACGAAATGCGCGCGCCTTCGCTTTGCGCCTTCACCTAGGCTCCACAGGCCACTTGCGCCTTGGTGCGCCTCGCACCTTTTAAACTAAGTTTACCTCAATACCTCATCCCCAATTTTTACTTAGAGGCATTAGGGTTTTCGTCTGTTTGCGGGGGTCGTTGGCTCTGAGGGGTAGAGTTAGGGTTTATCATGCCGGCGAGATTGAAACTCTAACTTCGGATAGAGTAGTGGCTTCAGAGACGAACAGTGAGAAAGTCGACGGGGAAGAGGTTAAGAAATTACCTTTGGTGGCCGGAGACGGAGGAAGGAACACGGAAGTCGCCGTAGTTGCTTTGTGTCGGAGGAAGAACGAAAAATCTCCGTCATCGTTAGAGCTATGGTCGCCCGTGTTTATTGGTGACCGCCGATGTGTTGGTTAAGAAGGGCTGTGTTGTTCTGGTAAAGGGTATATGGATTTTTTTTTTCTTTTAGTGCGATTGTCCAATCACCAATCACTACTCGAATTGAGGTGGCGCACTTTGTCTACATTTTATGTTGTAATGCATGTGAGAGAAGTGTTTATTTATTTGGTGGGGTCCAATGTTCGAGTGTGTGATGTACAATGGTTTAGTCATGTATAATGGTTTCATGCATCATCTTTTTGAAGTATTTGTCTACTGAGGACCGTCATTGCCTAGGTTTAGGTCACATAATCTAATATGTTTGCTGTGGTATTGGATGCAACAACTTAAGTCCCTCTTTCCTTTAGTCATAGTCATATCATGTAATCAAAGAGGAAGGGGGAGGTGATATCTTTAGCTTATAGTCAGATGTGTGATCATTATCTAACTTTTTGATCAGTTATCTTATTGATGATAGAAAACACGTATTGCTTATTCTGATGGTCTATCAGGGAAGGGATAGGCGACTAATGCTCATGGAAAGCCCTAGAAGTCATGCTACAATAGGAATCCTTATATGCCATTCCCTTTTAGTTAAAATCCTCAACCTATTGAAATTTTTGCCTTTGTATGCATTGCGGAATAAATTATGCAGTTAAATACCAATTCTCTGCTTCAACCTATCTCTTTGGCGTGATAAGGGAATAAGTCCTAAGGACCTAAACTAATAGCCAACTTCAGAGAATTTTGAAATGTCATAATTATTAGTTTTCTTTTATTTAAAATGGAAGCAAACATGAATTGTACAATAATTTATAGGGACTCTCCCTGGGCTCTGTCTTCATGGACTGTAATAGTTTTGTGACCTTTCTGTGTATGTCAATTTGCATGGAACACATACATCGGTTTGAAGCCTGCTTGGCCTCTGTGAGTTTAGCTGAATGAATATAAATTCCTGTATATTCATTTATGCCAATGAACTGGTCGTATATTGTTCTGTTATGGTTGTCTTAGTGTAGGACTGTGCGAGGGCTGCTTATCTTCTATCTTGTTTTGTGCTTACAGTTTCCTGTATATGTTCGTTCCCTTTTGTTTGGTCATCTTGTGCTTGTGTATAGGGTTTGATTATTTATTTCTGTTTTTTTATTTTTCCTCGGTAAAAACCCTATTTCTACCTTTATCTCAGTTTTATAGAAGAACATTATTTCTTATTCCCTAGGGGATACTATCCAAATTGAATTTTATCATTGTACTTTACTGATTTGAGATGTAAGTATGTACACTAACATGATTTATATTGACCTCTTAGGAGTTGGCCATAACTTCTGACGAAGCTTTGAGTTTGGAGGAACTCCCTAAACGTGCTGTGATACTTGGGGGAGGGTAAGTGAAAGATTGCGAAGTATCCATTGTGTGATGGACAAGGCAGAGGTCTTCTAATTTTGATTCTTGTATGTTATGTGTAGGTTTTTATTCTAATTAGTTATAGCATCCTTTACATCTTTTTAGGTACATTGCTGTTGAATTTGCTTCTATATGGCGCGGAATGGGTGCCACTGTAGATCTCTGTTTCAGAAAGGAACTTCCATTGAGGTACTTGAAATGATAAGTTGAAATGGCTTGCTCACATCCTGTGATTGGCTTTTCTCTCTGTACCTCTACTATATGTCTTTCGTGATAAGGAGAAGGTAAAAAATAGTTTTGTTGGCCTCATTTGACTTAGATGGTCAATCCACATCAACAAGGGTGTCGTGTGTCCGCACGCGACACGACACAAAAGACTCCCGGAGTCCCAGGGTACGCAGAAATTGAAGGTGACACTCATGGTCAAGAGGAGAGAGTGATAGGGGAAGACAACAACATGACATAAGAAAATTTTGCTACACGGAAAAAAAAGGGCACTGTCACGTGTCGATGGACTTGACACAAATCGGGATACGGGTTGGGTATGGGTTAGGTGGTACGACCCTTGGATCCCTAATATATGTAGATGTGGGCATTCGATTTCGAATTTATGTAGAGACAAGAGGAGAAAACGAGAGAGAAAGAAGTAAAAAAGGAATCTATGCCTTATGCGGATCTGGTCTTTTGGCCGCTTATTGTTACAAAAATTTATTCATAAACCTAGAGAAACAAAGACGTAAGCGAATGGCTATGTTTTAATTATGGATGCGAGTTGGTTTTATTTTGGGGTCGTAGGTGGGCTACTATATGTTACAAACTTAAAAAGCAGTGGCCAGATTCTTGTTAAATTCCTTCTAATATTTGTAAATAAACGTGCAAAGTGGAACACGTAAATAGTGTAGACATGTTTCAGATTACTCTTCTTTATTAATTTGATATCTTTCAGCTTTAACAAAAAATTAAAACAAATTTGACACAAAAAGAAAATAAATGTTTTTACTACATTCACAACACTCCAAACTACCTTTAGGCGTGTCGTACCCGTGTCTAGAAAAGTGGTCAAGTTTGACCGTGTCGCTGTCTCATAAAGTTACATAGCTTTAATGCAGGTATTCATACGGCTCTACATGGCCAACCTTCCTAGAATTTTAGCCGCCCCCGAGTCTCTTCTTGTTGGTAGATCCATTTTTTTCTTAGTGAAGGTTGAGCTAGAATCTTGCATACCCACCGTGCCTTGTAGCTGATTTGATTGTCTATCTAGTTCTCATCTAGGTTCTAACCCTTCTCTCTAATTCAGAAATTACCTCCAGTTTTTAAATGTTATGGAGGAATCAAGGGAGGGAGGAGGGAAACAAGATTGAAGGTTTTCTCTCAATAGTTTGAGATACATCAGAGTAATAGAGCAGACTTCCGTTTCGTTCCCTTTGCAGGCATTCAGCTTGTGTTTCAACCTTCATTTTGCTGATCTTTTGCATTGAAGCGATCTTTTTTATTACTTTAAAATCATGTCTGTGATGTTCATTTAAATTTAACGGGATATGCAGAGGCTTTGACGACGAAATGAGAGCTGCTGTAGCAAGAAATTTGGAAGGCAGGGGAATTAACTTGCATCCAAGGACAACTCTAACAGAGGTTCCTCTAGTTTTAGTTTTCATATTCTAGCTGTTCTATGATAACTGGTCTCATCAACTTTATGTTTTGGTTACTTAAAATTGATGGTGCTGATTCTGGTTTTCTATCCAGGTGGTGAAAACTGATGGTGGTGTTAAAGTTCGTACGGATCATGGTGAAGAAATCGAGGCTGATGTTGTGCTCTTTGCCACTGGTATATTGCACATTATTCCCTCTATTTTTCTTGATAAGTAACAAGATTTTATTTCTGGTCACGAAGTGTACAGTGTAGGACAAGACATTGTCTCTAGTTACATAGCTATTGGTTAGAGTGTTGTAAGATAGTAGTAGGAAGATTCCTAAAAAGCCTCTGCTGCCTTGGCCCACAATGAGGCCGGATAAGTAACTTGTCCCCAGAGGCAGACATATCGGGTTTGGTGCAAAACGAAAACCAAGATCCTTTCGCGTTGTGCTGCCATGGCTATTTTTTGGGGAGGGGGGGGGGGGCTGAATTCACATGCTTTTACGGGAATTTCTTATCCTTTGGATTTTCTGTTGGGGAGAATAACCTACTTAGCCTCTTTTTTCGGTTACAACAGCAGAGTTCTTTTGGACATTCCGGTTACGGTTTTACAACAAAATTGAAATATCTTGTAATATATTTCTGTGTGGATGTCTTATAGTCCGAATTTGTACTTCCTTTAAATTATCAATATAACTTCTATGATTTACTTGGCCTTTTCCTGGATATGGCATTGTAGCAGAGGCTGAAAAGAGGGAAGATCTGTTCCTCTCTATCTTGGTGTCTCTCGTTGTCGACTAGGTTATCACGTGGGGGTGCAATTAACTGGAGTATTTTATGCATATATTAATGCCTATGCCTTAAAATGTGTTTCCATGATTATGTAAGGGTCCATTGTTGTTTGAGAGTCGAAAATTGGATCCTTGTATAGATGTTGATGTCGAATGTGAAAATGAAAGCTGATTTTACTTTATATTGCGACTTGCGAGCAGGATATAAATTAGGGGAATCTCCACAAATCAAACAACTTCTCACTATACTTCAAAAGGCACAATTGAATAAAAACCCTTACACTAGGTCCTATTTAGACTACTAGAATCTTGAAATATAAGAAACCTACTAAAACATTATCTGAACGATGTTAGGAAATAAATCTTGATAATGTGTTTCCCCTTACAATGCCTATTATTACTCTTGAAGAGGAACAAAAAGGAACACTAGCCGAGCCATAGGTCGACGAATCACCATCAAAAATCTTCTACGATGGTGTGGGCTATATGCTGCCTATATTTTCTATCAAAGTTTTGTGGTTGGATGATCACGGGCTATATAGAGTAATTTTTTTTATCAGGTTTCTTTATGGGTGAGAGTAGTTTTTTGGGCTATTTTTGTTGTCATGTCTCAGGGGCCTTTACGCGTTTATTTGTACCGTAAATGCATGCTTTTTTCTTCTTTTATGTACTCTTGAGGATTTCATGTCATGTTCTAATGTACACTATTTCACTCCTTGCCTCTTCATGAAATACTTACTATATTACACGATTTTTTTTTTTGGAAAATTTACATTTTGGTGCCCTGAGTTTTCGGCTAATTCCACTTTGGTTACCTGATTTTTTGCGAATATCTTTTTGGTTATTTGAGGTATCAAACTTCTTCCAGTTTAGTGGCCTAACCCAAACTCCGTTAACTTTGCCATCCATTTTGATAATGTGTCCAATTAATTGACTATAATTTTTTAAAAATTCTAAAAAAAATTACAAAAATCTTAAAAAATCATAAAAAATTCTCAAAAAATAAAAAAAATACAGAAATGTTTTACAAAAATCCCTCCCAAAACAAAAAAACCCAAAAAATTATGCACACTCCATTAAAATTCAAACACTTCATAAAAATTTATAGGGAACTTTTAGAATGTTTACGGATTTTTTTTTTTGGAGTTTTTAGAATTTTTTTAGATTTTTTATGGATTCTTTGGATTGTTTTGAAATTTTCACGGATTTCTTTTAGTCAATTATTTGGACACATTAGCAAAATCGATGGAAAATTTGACGGAGTTAGGGTTAAGCCACTAAACTAAGAGAAGTTTGATACCCAAGGTAACCAAAATGATATTAGCAAAAGGTCAGATAACAAAAATGGAATTAGCCAAAAACTCAGGGCACCAAATCGTAAATTTTTTTTTTTTTTTTTTTACCCTGTTTAATCTTGTAAGTAATCCTTGGACTGTTTAAATACATGGGTTTTGGTGAATAAACTTGAGTATCAAGGCCAATCTTTTTATTCTTCACAATTTAGAATTGTTTACACTGTATCAAAATTTCAAAGGTAATTGCCTATGTCATGTGTGAACCAGGAATGTTAAGCAAATGGGAATGTTTTTATTTGATATTAGATTGGTGAAAAAATAATTTACATTTATATTGAAGTAGATACAAACAAAATGTAGGTAGACAATTTTTCAGTTGGATAGTGTAGGTTAATGTATTTTCCTTTCACAATGGTGCAATAAAAACTTTACAATCTGTGAAAGTATATTAGGGGTTGTAAGGTTTTTCTTCCATAATTAAATTAGGTGTGTTCACTGACTTGGGCTAAAATCCAATGCAGCTAACCTCAAGTGTCTTTTGTACACCTCACGTGAAGTTCGAAAAGTTTTTGCTTTCGTTTAGACTTTTAGTTGATCTATGAGCTTAAGATTAATTTGAGTAATCATTATAGTATCAAAAGGTTATCTTTCATTGCTCTGTCCTTGACACAATTTCTTCTTTGCTGGTTGTGGGATATGCAAACTACAATTGTTTATGTTTTGGTCTTAAGCAATAGTCGCTGGGTGATTTTCATCCCTTTATATAAGGAAAAGCTTCAACAACATTACCTCAATGCCTTTAAAAATGCTCCCGCCCAGGTGTACACAAACTTACCTCTATAATAGATATTACAAAGAGACTGCTTCCAGTTGACTATGGGATGAAGTGACTTAACCATCTATCACTCCATTATAGTTGAAGGGTGGAGGATTTTGTGAGCCATTTTGATCTAGTCCATTATATTTCATTACCAAAGAACTATGAAACATCGGTCCATTGGGAATAAAGGAACAATAAGAGGAAGCTTTATTGCTTATCTACTATTGTATCTAGTACTTACCCCTCTTATATTTCCCAGTGGTTGGTTGTGGCTGAGAGTCCCGAAAAACTATGAGAGGCTGCTTGTATCTGAGGATAGGGGAAAAAGAGATCATCTCATAAATCGGAAACTTGTCTGCGATTCTTAAGAAATCAAAAGTTTGGGTTCTATAAAGAATTCAACAAGAACTTTGCCTTGGTGGTTAAATGACTTAGGTGCTTTGTTTTTGTCTTATTCACTTCACCGTGAATTGATCATTAGCACATATGGTCATAGAAATTACTGAGACATCCAGCAGGGCCTTGTGCTTTAGCTCATGGTCTTCTGGATTCGAATGTCTTACCACGCTTCTTCGTGGCTAGAGTATCTTTTTGTTTCAAAGAAATTCAGAAGAATATAATTCATCCTCTAAGGGCAAAAAATGAGTAAGAAAATGCAGCCTTAAAGCGCTATAGGTTTCATATTTCTAGGCGAATTAGCTGTCCAGACTAGGGAAGTTATAGAGAAGCAGGAACTTAACTCTTCCAATAATTCAATCGGTCTAGTCTTATCTCCAAAAATACTTTTGTTCCTCTAGGCCATGTCACATAAATCATAGCAAAGGGTGAGCGTTTACACTGACATGGGAATTTTTCTGGTTTCTGCTTCTATAATTGATAAACGTCTTGTTTTAAGCTCCATTGCTTGATGTCTAAAAGTTACCCTGAGTAGGCATTTGTTGTGAAAAGCTAGCCAGGTAATAATATTGTGCCTAGGGACTAGGGAGGGTAAGTTCCTATCAAATGACCCTTTTGCTTTTCCTAGCTCTTGTTGTCATTGAGAAATGATAGGCCCTTGAAACAGGGAAGTTGCCAATAAGACGTAGAAAATGATCATGGAGCTGTAACAGATTCTTCGAGATATGAGAGTCATCTTCTTTAGGTTGAACTCACCATATAGAGCTTCTGTACTTAAAATGTCTTCCATAGAGAAGTACCTGGCCCTCAATAGTCCAAAAGCCATCTAAGACATGCTGCTCTATTTTTAGGTCAACAATTTCTTAGCGATAGACTTAGTTGTAAAAAGCGCGCTCTAGGCGCGGAGCCCACTAAGGCGAACAGCCCGGCGCTTTTAAAGACAGAACACAGGCGAAATCGAAAGTCAGAGGCGCGCGCCTGAAGCCAGGCGCAAGGCGTGGACTTCTTGAGCTTTTTGGTGTTCGAGGTAGAAAATCCCAGATCTACAAATAATATGTGGGAAATGGGCAAAACGGACACCAGAATCGGATTTGGTACGCCATATCCGGTCGGCTAGGCCTTTTTTTCGCCGGAAAAAGCCTCCGGCTAACGGTCCGGTGATCCACCACAGGCTTTTTCCATCGAAAAGATATGCCTACCCGACCGGAAATGGCCTTTCGAGTTCGATTCCGGTCTCCGTTTTACCTAATTCCTATGCAGGTTTTGTAGATCTGAGTTTTTGTGGTCGGCAGTTTGTGTGGGTTGGTGTTCTTGGTTTTTTATTAACTTCATTTTTTTTTGTTGATGAGCTTTACAGCCACTTGACACAGTTGGCCTTGAAAAGCTCAATTCAAATGAAATGCCTTACTAAATTGGGCTTATCCAAACTTTACTCCTTGCTTAAGTTCCAAATCTATTCTACAATTCATTTTTGGTGGTATTTAGCAACTTATATGCGCCTCGCTTACGAAAGGCGCGCGCTTTCGCTTTGCGCTTTCGCCTAGGCTCCAGAGGCCACTTGCGCCATTATGCATCCAGTGCATTTCCCTACGATCTCCTTGACTTTTCCTTGAGAAATTTCTATATGATGACACCTTTAGGCAAAACGAATACAGCATCATTAGATCGTAGTTCTAAGAGGACTGATTTTAGGAGCTGCAACTTGCCTGCATAAGAAAAAGATGTTATAGGCCTGTATTGCAGTGTACGAGCAGTGCGAGGCTGAAAGGATGCTTGAGTCATTCTGGCAGCAGACGAAGACACTCCTAGATATTGGAAGGGAGACTGCCCACCTTACAGGCAGTGTGTCCATAAGTTGCTGCTTGATAGCTGTTGCGACACAATCAAAACACACTTTTGTGTAGGCAGGGTTTGCAGGAAGGGTAGAAGAGCTAGAAGATGCTTTAGTGCTGCTGAAATGCACTTAAAATAAATTAGATTTCATTTGATAAAGATCAGTAAACCATCTACTTATGCTATCTGATTCAGATACACCTTACTGCACCTAGAATGATGCTTAAAACCAGGGTTTGTTCTGCCTAACTTCAGATTTCTCGAATGAGCTTCCATGAGCAATACGACGAGATAATGAGACAAGGTTTTCCACTTTTCTTTGTCTTTGACCTTTCTTTTTTTGTTAAGTGAAAAATCTGTATTGATAAAATAAATTAGAAACTATTCCAATTATGTTGTAAAACTGTTATGGGATTGTCCCTGAAAATTCCGGTTGCCTAACCCTTAAACAGGCTAGGTAGGTTATTCCCCTGGAGAGGTAATCCAAAGGGCTAGTATTTCCGTCGTCTTTGGCCTTTCTTCCCATGAAATAAACCATAAAAGATCCATAAACCATTTATTCTAGCTGAGTATTTCTGCTGATGTTATTCAAGCCATTATGCAGGAAATTGTCTTACATTTCACTCTACAACAGGCAATATGTCGAATTTGTGTGACATCATATGACTAGATTATTATTCATAGCTTTTCTTCTTTGTCAGAATATGTTTTGACCTTTCATAGAATGTCTTTGTAAGAGAATACTGTATATTGTTGTTAGAAATGGTGATTTTAATTAATCACACTGAAAGTAGTGCAGATTCTTAGCTAGAACAATAGAGAAGCACCATAGGTGGGGTTGGGCACGAGGATATTGTAAAATAGAGACAGTAATTGCAAAATCTTATGGAGCATGCCGAAGAAGAGGGGAGTCTGTAGGTGATTGGGGGCTGTGGGGAGGAGAGTTCCTCTCTCTGTATACTTCCTATTGTTTTCTAAGTATCTTTGTTATGTAGATCCTTTATGTAGACACATTTTTCCATTCATTTGGTGCTTCTAGATAGGCTTATCATTCTGGCATGTTTGACTCATCTGTGGTTTCATATCTAAAGCTGTAAAACACATATTGAAATTACTCCATGTTTTATTGCACAGGCCGTTCTCCTAACTCAAAGAGATTGAATCTACAGGCTATCGGTGTGGAACTTGATAGAACAGGAGCTGTGAAGGTTGTAGTTATATTCCTCTTCCCTGCTTTTGTTTCTAGCTTCAATTTTCACTTGGTAATCATATTGAGATTTGACTAGTCTGATACCCGAGTTTATGGATGCACATTTCCTAAAGCAAACCATGAACTATCTTTTCCTTCCTGGCTAATTTCGTTGGTAAGAGGCATTCACTAAGGCGAATGACTTTGGTATTACGGCTACTAGTGCTGCCTCTGCTGGTTGATGACTACTCTTACACCGTGTACTTCAATACTTTTACTCTACGGTAGGAAAGTATTCTCTAATGCAAAACAAAATGAAGTACCTCAATAAAGAACAAGGACATTAGGTTAAGGCTCTGCAAATATTGTTATTTTGTTGGGGAGAATGTGTACAACTGCTGCACACACAAAAAAAATAAAAAAAGGTGTGGCAGTGTCTAGAATAAGCAATTATGTGTCTCGAATGAACAAAAAATTGTCTGGAGTAGGAAATTATGTGTCTGGAATAAGCATTTTTGTGTCTAGAATAACACAAAGTGTATGGAATAGACACAACATGTGTCTAACAAAAAAAGTGTCTCATTCACCTTGTCATCTCTGGAATAGACATTTTTGTGTCTAGACAAAAACTGTCTAGAATAGCTGCCAAACCCTTAGTTGTAACAAGCGCGCCTCAGCCGCACCAATTTTGGTGTTTGTTTTCCAATTACCATTCTTAGCTCGAAATTCATAGAGGTAAGCATAAAGGTCTGTTCAAATTGGAACACTTGCTGATTGCTTCTTAATCAGTTTGAACTAATTGAATATTGTAAATAAAAGGAAAAAGAAAATGTATTGAACATGTAATATTACTTCATAAAAGCATTGCATCATCAATATCGGTGTTTTTTAGTTAAATTTCTTTGCTGGAACTGTTGTAAGATTCACAAGTGTATTGATTCCACTATGATTAATATTTGTGTCTCTATTTGGCTTTGATATCTGGGTTGTTTATCTTGACATATAATAGTTTGATTATTGTGAACAGCAGTATATGTGTCTCTTCATGACGACCTTCAGTATTAGGCCAACTTGCCTCGTTTTGTTTTTTGTTATATTCCTTTTTTATTTTTGGTTTATGTTGCAAGGAAATGACTTGAACTCATTGGCCCCTGGGGTCGGCAAATCTTCATCTTTGTTTATAAAACACAATAGTCATCTTCACAATACAAAAGTGTTTAGCGCTCTTCTTTGTAGGACACTTGACAAATAGGCCTTGTAGCCAATTCAGGAGCTAATTGGGACTTGACCTTGCAAATGAAGCAAAAAACAGCAAAACATGCATTTTAGAAGAAACTTAGAGAAATTTACCAACCTCATATTCCTTGACTCAGCAGAGGTGCAATCCATGAGCATGGTCATATATATATATATTGTCCCGCCTCGAAATCCTAAGGGTTCTTTCTTAAGGAATAAATGTGTAAAAGATATCCCCTTCATATCCAAGGCTCAAAACTTGTTCCTTATACCTTGAATTTTTGTATGGGAGGCGCCCAAGGGGAGGGGTGGTGGGGATGTTCCTCTGGCTCAATACCACGGTTAGTCACCATATAACCTAAGAACTTACCCGATGACACACCAAAAGTGCACTTTCTCGGGTTTAGCTTCATGTTATAGCTCTTCAAAATTTCGAAAGTTTGCTTCAAATGCTTCACTTGATCTGCTGCATTTTTGGACTTTATCACCATATCGTCGATGTAGACTTCCATCGTGTCCCCGATTAGGTTTTCAAACATCTGGTACGTAGCACCTGCATTTTTCAGTCCAAATGGCATAGCAGTATAGCAATAAATACCATGCAATCTTTTCTTGATGCGCTGGATGTGGAAACCAGCATGCACATCCATGAAGGTCAACATCTCATGCCCAGAGGTTGCATCCACCATGGCATCAATATGTGGAAGCAGAAATGGATCTTTGGGGCAGGCTTTGTTGAGGTCTGTATAGTCGATGCAGACTCTCCACTTGCCGTTCTTCTCCTTAACCACAACAACGTTAGCCAACCAATCAGGGTACTTTACCTCTTTTACCAGACTTGTATCTATCAACTTCTGCACCTCTTCATTGATGATTTGGTTCCTCTCGTGAGCGAACTTCCTTTTCTTCGGCTGTACAGGTTTATATGCAGGATCTATGTTTAATTTGTGAGTTAAAATTTTAGAGTCAATACCTGTCATATCTGTATGTTTCAAACAATCTTTTTTCTCTTTGAAGAACTCAATCAGTTCTGCTTCAATAATTTGAGCAGGGAGGTCTGCCCCCACCCGAACCAGCTTCTGTGGTTGGATTGGATCCAGGCTTACTTCAACAATATCTTGGACTTTTGGCTTGATTTTTTCAGCTTGGACCGACTCAACCTATAATTGCTATGTAGATTTTTCACCAGAAGCAGAGGCTTGACTTACCGGTCCCATGCTTACCATGTAACAGTTTTTGGGTTGTCCCCAGGCTTGGGATAAGGTCTACTTCTGGTAAGCATGAAACCGGTAAGTCAAGCCTCTACTTCTGGTGAAAAATCTCCATAGCAATTACAAGTTGAGTCGGTCCAAGCTGAAAAAATCAAACCAAAAGTCCAAGATATTGTTGAAGTAAGCCTCGATCCACTCCAACCACAGAAGGGTGTTCGGCTGGGGGCAGACCTCCCTGCTGAAATTGAAGCAGAACAGACTGAGTTCATCAAAGAGAAAAATTGTTTCGCCTGGAAGCATACAAATATGACACAGATATTGACTCTAAAATTATAACTCACAAGTTGAAACATAGATCTTGCATATAAACCTCTAGAGAAGAAGAGAAGGAAGTTCGCTCACGAGAGGAACCAAATCATCAATGAAGAGGTGCAGAAGCTGATAGATACTATTCTAAGAGGTAAAGTACCCTGATTGGTTTAACGTTGTTGTGGTTAAGAAGAAGAACGGCAAGTGGAGAGTCTGCATCGACTATAGAGACTTCAACAAAGCCTGCCCCAAAGATACATTTCCGCTTCCACATATTGATGGCATGGTGGATGCAACCTCTGGGCATGAGATGCTGACCTTCATGGATGCGCATGCTGGTTTCCACCAGATCCAGCGCATCAAGAAAAGACTGCATTCATGACAGATGCCATTTCGACTGAAAAATGCAGGTGCTACGTACCAGATGTTTAAAGATCTAATCGAGGACACGATGGAAGTCTACATCGACGATATGGTGGTAAAGTCCAAAAATGCAGCAGATCATGTGAAGCATTTGAAGCAGACTTTCGAATTTTTGTAGAGCTATAACATGAAGCTGAACCGAGCAAGTGCACTTTTGGTGTGTCATCAGGCAAGTTCTTAGGGTATATGGTGATTAACTTTTGGAATCGATTTGTTCTGTTCAATTTTGTCACATTTTCATTTTGTGCTCTAGTGTGATACATTGTATCGAAATGAATCAAACTCCTTATAAATGAAGAGCTTTTAGGAAGTTCAAATAAGTAGCAGGATGATGCTCGAAATTTGGATGTGTTTTTCTTAATGAATAGAAGTGGGCCTAGTTTTCATTCTAGAAAAGGAAGATACTAATGGTGTCTTCTTTGACAGACTTCAAATTGTATTTTTCATGACCGTGTACAGACTTACAGTTTTTGGAAGCTAGATATACTTGTTATTTTCCCCCTGGCATTAGTCTTGTTGAACATATATGGTTTTGCTTTCCTTTTTGTTAAATGTATCTCTTTTTGCAGGTTAATGAATATTCACAAACCAATGTACCAAGCATATGGGCTATTGGTGATGTTACGAACCGAATGAACCTTACACCTGTGGCCTTGATGGAAGGAACTTGTTTTGCTGTATGGTTATAAGCTTCTCTTCTTTGGTTTAATGTCTGTATCTAGAGTAGATTTGTTCTGCTCTTTACTTTCTCAGTAATTCATCAGTGTTTCTTGTTTCCAGAAAACGGTATTTGGGGGCCAGCCGGACAAACCTGACTACAGTCATATACCTTGTGCTGTCTTTAGGTATTGCACTTCCCTTTGTTTTGCGTAGCACACTCCTTAATGTTACAATTTTGTCTCGTTTGTCGCATCTTCTCCGTTCAAGTCGTATACTTACATATGGCTGCCAAGCTGTTACTGCCGCCTAGTCCCCAAGAACCTCGTTAAAGAGTAATATTGATGTTCCTATAACCTCACTATACATTGCCGGGTTGACATTTGCGGTCTTGATTACTCATTTCTGGGACTATATTTTCTCAATTGACGTTGTTTTAAATTCTAAATTTATCTTGTACAATTTCTGCTATAATTTCTAGTGATCCTCTACAGTTGTACTTACTGTGAAACAAGACTATTCTGATCTGATCTTAAATATGTTTATGGTTTTGTCCTTGAAGTTAATTCACTGGCTATGAAAAATGAAAAGGCAAAGCTGAGAGACCCTATCCTTCCATTGGTTTCTGTTTCTTGATTCTGTGCCCATCAGTCCATCACTTTTCTTGTAGCTTTATACTGCTGATTACGAAAAATTGATGCGTTGCAACAATAACTATGTCAAGAGCAATAGGAGGAGAAATACTCAGCTATAGTGAACAATTTTATCGTAGTTGTGGTGGTAGTTGTGATACAGGTACTACTGATTATGGTTATACTTCCTCCGTTTCACATTAAACTTCATAGTTGACATTTTTTTGTCAAAGTTATATAACTTTGACCTCAAATATACTTTTAAAATGGATGTAAATTATTAATGTTCATTATCAAAGTATGTTTTTAGAAATTATATTTATAGTTTAAAAAAATAATATATAAATATTATAAATAATGGTCAAAGTGGTGTCTTGTATAAATATTATTAACGGATGTATCTCTTTATCGTGATTACTAAATAGGCTGCTA
>CAAKMY010039196.1:242-19073 GCA_901111285.1 Corrigiola litoralis
AGGTTTTTGATAATCCAAAATAGAGAAAATTCATAATCTTCTTTCTTCTCAAAACCTCTTGTTTTTCATGATATCATGGTTGATAGAATTAGAGTATCGAGGACTAGTTTATTTGTGCATAATAACACTAGTGTATAGGCTTCATTGTATCCTTACGGCATTTCGCTGATACCCGGTTGCACATTTATGTGGGTGCGAATTTCGCCTAAAGGAGAGCGATTTTTATCGCGACTTGAAGCCGGTATTAAAGTAATTCGGGTTGAATGTGTGTGCAATATTTCCAACACAAAGTAAGAGTCCCTAACTAGCTGAATGTGAAAATAAACTCTATTCTGCAACCAGTACATTCTTGTTTTGAACAAAAGAAATGCTAAGCCAACCGTATTTCTCGAGGCAACCTCGACGCAAGCTAAAAACCAGCTCCATCCTAACAAAAGATGTAAACAAACTTGTAAAGGAAACCAACCCAGGCCACCAACCCTAGCTTACATTGATCCAGCAGAAATGCAAACTTTTTCTCCTTGAACTATAATCATCTTACAAAATTGAATGCTTAAAATAAGAACAAAAACATCAGCCTTTCAGCTCAATCACCATCATATACGGAGTAGTTCGATTGAATCATTGAATTTAGCAAACATGCAAGCTTTTATCTCAGCTTACTTACCATCATACAGCACAATTGAATGCTTAATTCCGCACAAAAGTACAAGCTTTTCAGCTCAATCATCATCATAAAGTTCATACAGTTCATCTAGATGGTTAAATTCAGCAAAAAAGCAATCTTTTATCTCAGTTACATAGTAAATATAAAAAAAAATGCTCGTAAAAAAGATATAAAAGATCATGATCACAAGCTTAACAACCCCACATTATAACAGAAATTAAAAACCAACCCAGAGAAGCAAACCCATGATTCAACAAAACACAAAAAATATTAATTAACTTACAAAAAGCACCAAAAATTAAAACTTTACGTACCATAAACACGCTCGGAAATCTCAAAAAGCCGGTCAGGCGGCTTTCGGTAGAAGAAACGCCTAAACAGCGCCATCTAATGGCCGCGCTTATTTTTACAGGAAGAAATACAGTGGAGAAGAGAAAATGTTAGAATTGTTATTTTTAAGCAATTCTGTTATTCCTAGGAACAACCTTAGTAACAGAATAACTAACTTTTCTAACTAACTGCTGAGGTGGCAAATTGTCTAACAACCTCGTTTACTGTTATTCTTCTTCTCGCAAGCATGTGATTAAGAACTCACAACATGCCCCTCAGAAAATTAAAACAAAATGAAACCCATTTTGTAATTCTTGATTTTATGAAATGGGTTGATGATCGAATCAAGAGTTGGTGAATAAAGATTGAGTCTTGGAAGAAATTTCAACAATGATGTACAGAGTAATAATGTGTGTTTAGATGAAATGAAATGATATAATTTTGTCAAAAGAATTAACGACAAGATCGAAATATTGGGTAATGTGGTGTTGTGTTGATCATGTAGAGATATGATCACGTGGGAGAAAAAGTATAGTGTAAGTGTGGACTGAAAAAAGGAACCAGAATGAATCTGTTTTTCATTAAAATGCATATGATATTGGTAATTTTATATGGCACGTGGAAAAGACATTTTTTGTCGTTTTCTTATAAAGAAAAAAAAATGGAGATTGTGTATGATGGAAGAGAGGGTGTGGACGAGAAGATGGCGATGATAGATATTAAATGAAAGAGGAGGGAAGACATTAGCAATGAGTTGTAAGTAAACAAGGTAGATACAGTAAATGTTGAATCATGTTTTTTTTTTTTGAAACAAAATGTTGAATCATGTTTGATGTTGGTGTAATTCATGCTTTTTGACCTCTTTAGCTTCTGATAATATTGATGTACTCCGTATGTGTTTACAATATGGGATGAAACGGAACTGACGAAAATAAAGGAAATTCTAAGAAAGCAAACCTCTAAAATAGTCAAATTACATGGCATTTCCTATAAAAGTACATAAAATCTCCTCAATTCCTCACTACCTCTTCCTTCTTCCCGGAGGACCCTTTACCATTTTGGATCAACTCCTCATCACTGGTTAAGGACAAGTCCTGTCCACCTTGTTGGAACTTCTTGTATATGTCCCCCTTGTAGAATTTTCTTGTTCTAGCTACAAGAATCAAAGACATAAGCGCAGAAAAAAATGTGGCCGAAGCGATTATGATGTAGGCCAATTGATAGCACTTCACTCCAGTGCAACTCAACTCTTGGCCGTGCTTCCTGGTGAGCCCCAAAGCCTCTAGTTGTCGAGTCCCTTCCCTATCATACAAATGCCCTGCAACTCTCACATTGAATATGTAGGATCCTAGTGGAGCAGCCAATGAACCATAATTGTACAATGTAGCATAGTACTTTAGCCCAAAGAGTTCGGATATTATTGTGAAGAGATATGTCCACTCTGCGCCGAAGCTGAAACCCATAATAATCGACGCGACGTAGAGGCCATAAGGAGCATCGAAGGCAATGAGAAGGTGAGCAATGCATGATAGGAAGAGTATGATGGTGAGGCAGACTGGTCTAGGCAGCTTGTACTTGACTAACAATTTCTCTGAGATGAATCCTCCCATCACACGTCCAAGATATTGCCATATGGAAACCAAGGAAACAAATGTGCTGATGCTTTTCTTGGGGTAGCCGAGTGATGCCCCAATCTGACCCAAGTTGTCTATGGTGGTCAGGTTGCCTCCTATGCCACATATCGTGGCGAGGTACAAGATTATCATATCGATGCTGAATGTTGCTTGTAGGATGGTGTGGTCTTCCCCTGAAGTTGGAGGGCTAAATACATTCTTGTACCATGATACATGTTCTTGGTTACTTTTAACAGGAGACGAGATAATTGCCATCTGAGGAGAAACAATCTTCAAATCAGAGAGGCTATTGGAAGCATCACTGCCAGCAAGCTTGGATTTCCAAGCAAATTTTTCTTCTCTGAAGACTAGGAAGATTGGAAGTACGAGGAGAACCATGATTACAGCAAAGCTTGCTCCATAAGCGCCTTTGCTGAACTCGACCTGCCTTTGAACTAGGATCATGGCCATGATGAACGCTGCAAGGGCCAGACCCATGTAAAGGGCATCATTGAAAAACTTCCGCTCTCGCTTGACCTGTCTATTACCTACATCAAGGACACGAACACTAAACGAAAAGAGCAATGAAGCAAGTGCTGGTAGCCAAGCAATGAGCAAGATCACTCCCACGGTATCGGACCCATTGCCATAGAGTGCATGATAGAGCTGTGCCATGATAGCCCCGCCTATGCCAATGTATCCTTTCAATATGCCAATCACAACCCCACGGTTCTCAGGGAAGTTCTTAACACAGGCAACAAGTCCTCCAGTGTTGGCGAACCCCATGGAGTTGGCACCGATTGTGATGAAGAGGCACATCTGCCAAACCGGGGGACGAGCTATCCTGTGGGTCACTGATAGCCAGATTATGAAGTACCCTACAAAGTTGACAACAGCCCCAAGCGAGAGGACCACCCAAGGTGGAGCCACCTCCCCGAGGAGGCCGACATGGACGCTCACATAGGCCCCGAAGTCCTTGAAGAAGCTGAGGAGATTAAGAGTGGTTTGGTCATAGCCAAGGGTGGATTTTATGTCATTTGAGTACAGGCCAAAGATATAGGAGCTACCAATAAAGGAGAGTATTATGATGGTAGCAAAGACCATGAAGAAGCGCCCCTGCAGGAGCTGTATTGTGAAGCTCGTTCCATTGGCGCAACTACCTTCGGCCATTTTACTGTGATTGCACAATTTTAGTGATGGCTGGCTTAAGCTTTGTTGTATGCTTGAAGACTGAAGTTAAAGAAGTGAGCTCTATTTATATTTGGATACATGCATACTCTGATACTCGTTACATACCACTATCCAAGGAAGTGCAAGTGCTTATACTGAAATAGCTGTCCTCACTCTGGCATTACCTGTCCTTCGATTCTGGTATAAATGCTCATATACGCATGTATGGTAGACTAGTGATGAAATATCTGTTTGATAAAAATTGTATGGAGTAGAATTTAGGAATCTCAGTTGTTGCCTGCCCCTTATAGTTCCTTGAATTCTGATAAAAAGAATTGAATAAGACATTTATCTCACTCGTATACGGTATACGTAGGTTTGACTATTTACATTAAAATTGGTTTTCGATAGAGATCGTCAAACCATAATACTAGCACGACAATTTATCGTTCTTGTTACGTGGAGTTCAGGACGATCTGCCAACTTGATTTCTCCTTGTATATTTGTATTATCGTAAGAGGACCACATGCTCCCCTTCAAAGTTGGACTGGTGAAGTCTGCAAAATTGAAACCACTTGGTATTTCTTTGAAGATGACGAAACTTTTTGTAGCTACATTCGTGTGCATTACCGATTCGTCTACTGACTATCTACTGTACGTTCTAAATTCGTGATTATTCATCATTGTAAACTTGGATAACCAAAAAACATGTACCAAAGTTTATACTTCATGAATTTTAACTTTATATTACTTCTCTTTCTGACTCTTTACAGATACAAAATGGAAAAGAATCCTTCTGAGAAGTGTTAAAATTACTAAGTATCAAGTTGGAATTTGGAAGTTGCATAGATAAAATGTTGAAAAGATCTTTCCAATTTTTACTACACTTCAACGATCCTTCAGACGATATAGGGCGACTTCCAGCTTGCTTGAACCATAAATTATCTCTGGCGCGCCATTCTCTTTTGACCAAATCTCAAACTCCTTAACCATGGGGATTTCCTCGCTTCAGCAGATTTGTAAACCGAAATTAATTGTCAAGTGATATTCCTATTTTATACTAACACTATCAATTATATAACTTCGGAAACCGATGCATTGAGCAAAATAAAATTCGACTTAGTACTCCGTGCTTGATAGTTGAACTTTCATTTCTGCCTATTATGCAGCCAGATTCCGTGGAACTAGTCAGCCGGGAATATCCCATCGTGATGCAATTTGTATGTGGACACGATTCACTAGCCAATAGCAAACTGGATTGTTTCACGAATTGCATAAATAAATGTTACAATGTACCATGTTTCATGTTTCATGTAGGCCATATGATGAAGAAGTTGCATTAGAGACTTTAGAGTCTGAGATTTTATCAGAAATTCCAATAAACCAGAGGTACTTGCATCAGTTGCATGTGATAGAACTCAACCAAGTCAACTAACAGCCTCCTAGATATTAGTTTCATCTTGTATCTTACTGTTATCTTGTCTCTTAGCTAGTCATATGTAGATTGTATTCTCTGCTCCTAGAGTATAGTTAACAATCCTAGATTGTAGATAGATAGATAGTCTGTTAGCATGTGTACCATATAGGTCTAGGCTGTAAATCATTCTGAGTAGTCAACATACTTATCATATTCTCTCAAGTCTTATAACTTGCACCAAAAAGAGCTAGCAATGAGTTGGGGGAATTTGTTTATCAAAGAATTGATTCATACAATACTTATCAAAAAAAAAATCATATATAATGAAACATGTAGCCTCATCGCACAACCCTTTGCAATTGGAAAGGTAAATAAACACGAGCACTAATGCCTGAATCGAGCAAAATCTCTTGTATTACCGTAACACCAGCTCATCCAAGTGAGTTGGTGTTACCCTAAAATAAGGATTGTCCAAATTGCCACATAATACTAATAGAAGTGAAAATGGCTCATTTTGAAAAATGTTTATCTAGCTAATAAGTGATATTCGACGGCGGCTACTGTACTCAATCAAAGTGTATTTGACATCATGGATTCAATTAGAGTGTGCTTAATTTCACGGATAGAATGGTTTGGGCCTGAGGAACCTTAAATCATTCAATGAGGCTATCTGGCTATGCTTACCGAGACTACTTGGTGCATGCATTCACTCTATCCCCACCTTTTGATTACTTATCCTGCATGTGCATTCAAACATGTATAAAGTTCACCTATCTCATTAGGTCTTGAGGTAAAAGAGCTTGCCTTGCTCTATGTCTTTCAGCTTCAAAAATCTCCTTAATGCTGCGGAGAAAGCTAGAAAAGGTTTTTGGAAGCAGATTGGTGATGGAAGATCTACTACAGTATCAATGGGGAAAGAATCATTAGGCACAGGGCACAAGTGAATTGCATTTTAAAGGATAATTAGGCTCGGGAATCAATTAAGATTTTCCATTATTTCCATCCTGATTCCTGATTGTGCTCATAATTCTAGAACATCATATTCCTACTGGGGATTGTAATAATAGAATCAATGGGGGCTTTGTCAATCTGAAGACTTTACGGTTAAATCCTGCTATTGTTTCCTGATTGCTAAGCATCACAAATTCACAATTTTCAGCTCCCTTTGCCTGAGGAGGACATGAAGTCCTGAGAGCATTAAAGACAACGGAAGTGTTAAAGAAAGCTTTGAGAGACCATGAGATGAGGCTTTCACTGCTAGCTCCTTTAGTAGTTGGGCTACGTGCCTTACTGGAAGTTCTTGGCCGTACCTTCCTAGATTCTTTATTTTTAAGTGTCTGTGTCACTTAAAATTATTACATCAATCATTTCTCTGCACATTATATTCAGTTTCCAACATGATTTCTACTCGCTAACTAGACTGCAAATTTCTTAATATACATACGGAGTAATTTAGAAAGCATGACACTTGATTATTTACTTATAACATCATTTAGCGTTAAATTTTCCAAGTGGGAGTACCTCATCAAAATTTTATTCCACTCGATATTGTTAATCTCCAATTATGAATATCAATGTCACCATATGAGTTCATACTTCATATGGCATGGAATTTGTCATAATTACTGCGGTCATGCGTCCAAAATTGAGACATGAAATTTTCGCCGAACACCAATATAACTATATAGGTGACGGGCATCTGGCTATTTGTAATAGCTCTCACCCTCTTGCGAACATTGGAAATGCCACTGTTATAGACCATAATGCAGGATCTGCTGTACATGCAAACCACAGATAGATCAGAACTCATATGTGTTTGATTAGTCGTCCTATTTCTATCAATATGTAACCAGTTGAGCAATTGGTCAAGTTCCTTTTTTTGGGTTTTGTTGAATTATAGGTTTGCTTATCTGGGTTGGTTTTTAATATCTGTTGAAATGTGGGGTTGTTAAGCTTGTGATCATGATCATTGCAGCCCAAATTATGTTATTGCTGAATTTGCGCATTTTTGGTATTTTACTATGTGATTTAGCTAAAAGCTTGTATTTTTGCTGAATTTAAGGAGTTAGTTGAATTGTATGATACTGATTGACCTGAAAAGCTTGTACTTTTGTCCTGAATTAAGCCTTAAATTATGTTATATAATGGTAACTAAGCTGAAAAGCTTGCATTTTTGCTTATTGTAATTTAACAATTGAACTATATAATGGTGGAAAGGCTTATATATTTGTCCTGATTTTAAGCATTTAATTACGATTTTGTTATATGATGATAGTTCAAGGACAAAAGCTTGCATTTCTGCTAGATTAATGTAAGATAGGGTTGGTGAGGTGTTAAATTTGGTTTCCATTTCGCGGGTGTTCAGGTGTTGGCATTTTTTGTTATAATGGAGCTGGATTTTTAGCTTGTGTCCGAGTTCGCCTCGAGAAGACGAGAAATATGGTTCGCTTAGCATGGTATACTTTTTTTATTTAAAATAGAAATGTAGTGAAGGCATTGGAGACTCGGGTTGACATAATAGACTGTATTTTGATCACATTCAGCTAGTGAGGGACTCTTTCTTGGTTGCACAGTTATGTTTTGCTTGCATTCGTCTTTGTGGTGAGATTGCTTTTTGTTGTAGCATCATATACCTGTTTCGCTAAAGTGGGGTATCTGGAGAGACATGCGATCCTTTTATTAGCTGAAGTTACTAAGTCATGGCTTTTTACTGTAACTTTATCTGCAAAATAATACAGTTTGTTAGCTTGACTTGGGGAGATGCAAGACTCTATAGAGGTTCAGGATTCTCTTTAAGCAGTACAATTATTTTCGACTATAAGTCTCCTGCCTTGAGGATTTTTTTTTCTTTGGTTGTTCTGCTGTACTAATCATGGCTTTTATTTTTTATCCTTCTGCAGTGTTCGACTGTTGCTTCTCACCGGATGTACTGGATGAAGATGAGTACAAAGAATACCTTGGCGATATTGTATTACTATCCAGATCTTCATTCATGGTATTCAACTTTAGAGAAGGGGACAGAAGGACCAAGATCTCAGACATACTGTCTCAGTATGATATGACGGTTATGGAATATCCCCAGCAGTATGAGAATTGCTCTTTGCTATCATTGGAAATGATTTACCACTTTTTGCGCTCCAGTGAGAGCTGGTTATCGTTGGAAGGGCAACAACAAGGAACTCCTGATACACTGTAATAGAGGAGGCTTGCCTGTTCTTGCTTTTATGCTTGCAGGTCTCCTTTTGTACAAAAGACAGTATAATGGTGAGCAGAAAACACTTGAAATGGTCTACAAGCTGGCACCAAAGGAGCTTCTTCAGATTTTATCTCCTTTGGATCCACAGCCTTCACAACTTAGATATCTTCAATATATTTCCAGAAGAAATATAGACTCAGATTGGCCTCCTTCTGACACACATCTCATTGTAGATTGTGTAATTCTTAGAGTGCTTCCTTTATTTGACGGGGGTAAAGGTTGCAGACCCACGGTTTGTGTTTATGGGCAAGATCCTTCAACCAAATCTAGTAGAAGTACTAAGCTACTGTTTTCATCTTTAAAGTCCCGAAAACAGGTTCACCATTATTCAGAGGTAAAGTTTCACTGTTTTTTTCGAGTTTATATGTTTGTGAAGTGTAATGGTTTTCAAGAACTAATCCTTAGACTTGTAACTGCAGACAGAGTGTACATTAGTAAAATTGGATATTGGTTCCCGTGCCCAAGGAGATATAGTTCTGGAATGTATCAATATGTATGACGATCTTATACAAGAAGAAATCATGATCAGAATTATGTTTTACACATCCTTTATTCGGTCAAATATTTTGACTCTTAGCCGCGAAGAAATTGATGTTCCTTGGGATGCAAAGGATCATTTTCCAAAGGACTTCAAAGCAGAGGTCAGTCATGGATGTCCACTCACATGGCCTTTCTTTCTAAGCTATGAGGGTCGAATGTGTTGCGTGTACTTATATCTGTAATTATATCAGGTGCGCTTTTCAGACGTATGTGTAGTTCCAGTTATTACTACAGAAGTAGATAATGATGATGGCAATGAAATGGATAGAGCTTCACCCGAGGAATCTATTGAAGCCGAAGAGATCTTCAGCAATGCTGTTGATGCTCAAAATGGAAAGACCAATATAGAGACTCCAGTGGCTCATGAGAGTTCTGCAGATGATGGAAAGTTTGAGGGAGTATTGAAAAAGGATATCGAGCCGAACGCATCTCACTGTCCACCAGCTCATAGGCCGGACATATAAGCACAACTGCAACTTGAAGTAGTGAAAGGAGAGAAAAGTCAGGAAGCTGGATCTATACCACTTATGAGAGTTGTCCCACCGCCGCCTGTAGCTAATGGTACTTCACCTCCTTCACATGGACTTCTTGCTCCTCTACCTCCATCTACTCGTCCATGTTCTTCTTAGTTTACAATATCTTCTTTCTCATGTCATCTTTTTCCACCTTTGCTTGAGAAAATTTTGTATTTTTTGTTGTACCCTTAAGGACATTTGCTTCCAGCATCCTTCTTTGTTCTAGAGTGTCAACTGTACTTTTGTGTTAGATGTGAATCACCTTTGCGAATGGCGCCACCAACGCTTCCCTTATTTTTTAATTTTTTTTGACAGCATAGCATATCCCTTACTATTTCTTGATAGTGGAAGGATATTAGGTTGTTTTCCTTTTGTTTACTTGAGTTTTTGGGCATGTGTTAGTCTTTTAGACGATCATGATTTATGTATTGAGTCTTAAGTTTTACAATAACTAGAATTTTTAATCGAGTCAAAACAAAAGTATTTATTTTGTTCTGTTCAGTTGCATGCCCAATAATGAACCCAATGACAAACTCAATAGGTTGAAAGCATGATAAAGAATTAGTCGGTTTAGTTTAACCTAAATATGCCATACGTGATACCGTCTCACACTTGATCGCATGTTTGTTTAGCTTCCACATACGAATTCTAGGAGCCTTGCTAATCATCCAGATTCTAAAATAAGTGTTTGTTTCCTTAACGAGGCAAATCTAAGACAATATGAGCCAGCTACGATGGTTATAACATATACATTTAGGATCATTGTGACTTGTGAGGATCACAAGACATTAGCCCTTGAACCATGAAAGATGAATTGCTAGCAAAGCCCAATTGATCATTAGGCCTATATTCTCTTACCCACCTTGAAAAGGTTTGTTGTGTCCTTGATGGAAGACTTGAGTAGTTTAGTTACAGAATCCTAAAGGAATATAGGCATCTGTTAAGCAAAATGAGTTGAGTTTGCAATTTGCAGAGATGTTTCCATCAGGCTGTTGATCTGATCTTAGATTGATTGTTGTCCCTTTGTGGTGAAATGTCAAACGTGACTCTGTAAATTTAGTGTTGCAGCCTTCGCCTGCTCCAGAATCTAACTGGTAGACATTAATGTTCTATTCTAGCCAACAAGCTAAAATATACAGTTGTAGATTTCAGGCTTTGAACATACTATTGTTATGCATACATTTTAAGTTTTTAACCCATGTTAGCAGCTTCCAAGAGATTAGCTGTAGGAGGTTCTCAATTATCTCTCCTTTTCCAAACCCCCTGTCCCTCTAACGCTATGTTGGTCCAGCAGATCTCTAGCTGAAATGTTGGATGATAATGTATTGACAATAAAAGGAGATTATTAAAGATAATTTATTATGTCAAAAAATGTGTAAAGCTTATATTCTGAATTTAAATAGATATCATAATTCTAGGGTGCATTTCCCCTAAAGATGATCCTTTCCTTTCATTAAAAAAAAAAAAAAACATATGTAATATATGGTGACTTGGTCACATGTAGCCATCTGTAAACTGTGATCACCAAACTGGAAAATATAGTGACCAATTTATACTCATTTGTTCTCGCTGTATTCGCTCATCTAGTACCTTCATCCATCCTTCCAGAGGACCCTTTACCATTTTGTTTCAACGCCTCATCTGTGGACAACTCCTTTTCGCCTTCTTGGAACTTCTTGTATATATTCCCCTTGTAATATTTCCTAGTTCTAAACACAAGAATCAAAGAAACAAGTGCGCTAAAGAATGTAGCTGCTGCGATAATGATATAAGCCAACTGATAGCACTTCACTCCGTTGCAATTGAGCACCTGCCCAGGCTTTCTCGTGAGTCCCAATGCTTCGAGTTGCCTTGTTCCCTCCCTATCATACAAATGCCCTGCAACTCTCACATTGAATATGTAAGAACCAAGTGGAGCTGCCAATGAACCATAATTATACAATGTAGCATAGTACTTTAGCCCAAAGAGCTCTGAAATTATCGCGTAAAGGTATGTCCACTCAGCACCGAAGCAAAACCCAATAATGACAGAAGACGCGTAGAGCCCGTAAGGAGCATTGAAAGCAACAAGAAGATGACCAATACATGATAGGAAGAGGATAACGGTGAGAGAAACAGGTCTTGGCCATTTGTACTTGGTTAATAGGTACTCTGAGATTAGTCCTCCCATCACACGCCCAAGATATTGCCATATAGCTATTAAGGACACAAAGGTACTAATGCTTTTCTTTGAGTAGCCTAGAGATGTTCCAATCTGCCCCAAGTTGTCTATGGTGGTTAGGTGCCCTCCTATGCCACAAATTGTGGCAATGAACAATATCTGCATGTCGATACTGAAAGTGGCCTGTAAAATTGTGTGGTCCTCCCCAGTAGGTGGAGGGCGAAATACATCCTGGAAACAAGGTACATGTTTCTCAGGACAAGCATCAGGAGCTACGCTAACAGTGTGATGTTTTGCATCAGGAACATGCTCATGTGGCACAATCTGTATCTCTGAGAGGCTATTATTATGCTTCGCTTTCCAAGCAGCAAGCTCTTCTCTAAAAACTAAAAGGAGGGGCAGGACAAGGAGGACCATGATCACTGCAAAGCTTCCTGCATACCCGCCTTTGGAAAACTTGACCTTTATTTCAACAATGATCATCACCAAGATGAACCCAGCGAGGGCTAAAGACAAGTATAGAATATGGTTGAAAAATTTTCGCTCACGCTTAATTTGTCTGTCGAATACCTTAAGGACTCGGACATTGAAAGCAAAGAGCACTGAAGCAAGTGCTGGTAGCCAAGAGATAAGCAAGATCACCCCCACGGCACTGGTGTCATTGCCATAGAGGGCATGATAGAGTTGGGTCATAATGGCCCCACCTAGACCAATATACCCTTTCAACAGCCCAATCACGACCCCACGGTTACCTGGGAAGTTCTTGACACAGGTTACAAGAGCCCCAGTGTTGGCGAACCCTAATGAGTTTGCACCAATGCACATGAAAAGGCACATCTGCCAAACCGGAGGGCGGGCTATCCTGTGTGTGACAGAGAGCCAGATCATGAAGTACCCTACAAAATTTACAGTTGCTCCAATGGAGAGAACCACCCAAGGAGGGGCCACCTCCATGATTAGGCCGGCATGGACGCTAATGTAAGCTCCTAAATCTTTGAAGAAACTTATGAGATTAAGAGTGGTTTGGTCGTAACCGAGAGTAGACTTTATGCTATTTGAGTAGAGACCAAAAATGTAGGAGGTACCAATGAAGGAAAGGATTATGATGGTAGCAAATGCCATGAAGAAGCGCCCTGCTAGGAGCTGTGTTGTGAAGCTCTTAGCATGGGAGCAGCTGCCATTGCAACTGCTAACTGCCATTTTTCTTGTGCTTTTTTTATTTATTGTTTTGTATGTGGTTTTTGTGCACGGTCTGATGGTTATTGCTTACTTTTTGCTTTGTACTTTTACCATCTTATGAGGAAACTGAGCACCATAGGCATATATATAATCGACTAGTTAGTAGTTAGAGCATGCCCATATTGTCTTTGTGACTTCCATTCACGGATTAGCTGTCACCTCTAAGACATAATGTCCCTGTGAATGTAGTACAAAGTCTCCGAAACTAAGTGGCCTAATGAATGCATTATAACATAACCAAAAGGACACTTGCATCTCTAATAAAACAAGTAAACTTTCTTAATTAATCATTGGCACAGGTAATTGACTCTTCAAACTTATCCTAAAAAGGTCGTGAGGCTCATGACAAACGACAATCCTAGAGTATCCTGATTAGGAAAAGAGAAATTTATAGTATCAAGTTTGAAAAGTATGTACTTCAGGAGAACTATGTCACTTTCTCCAGAAAGTGAAGTTCCTCAAAATGTCTCATTTACAGACTTGAATGAGAAATTTGTCTCATTTGTCCTTCTTGCATTGAGATGGCCTTCCAGTTGGAACTCCCCGGATTTTACTCTGATGAACGACCTAACTCTTCACAACTGTGGGAACTATACTTCTTGCCTTTTGGTTTTACCAAGATAGAATTACCTTGTAATGAATTACTTCCATTTAATATAAGGATTAAACCCAATTGATCACGGCTACGAGTTTACTACATTGTTCCAAAAAAAATACAAAAAGATGAAGTATATGTGCCTTTTTTGTGACATTTCAATATGAATCTATTTAATTTCACATTATAAGACTTAAATAACCCCATTTCATACCTTCTGATATATCATGTGTTACTCGAGTCTCATGCTTTACTGCAACTATTTCACGCACTATGTATTTGCAAATGAGTTTAAATTTTAACACCATTTGACAATTCTCACCATTTACTATTTTTTTTCGATGGAATGTAAGGTTTTATTAAAAGGCGAAAGCCATGGCGATCTTGGCCTTAAAAGACGAGATCGAGTAAAAAGTACAATCCACGATAAGAGAAAAGTATATCAAATAAGGAAATTATGCTCATTAAATCCAAGTTCCCCCATTTAATGCACCTTTCTTCACAAGATCATCCGCAACGCTATTAGCCTCCCTTCGTCGAAATTGAAAGTTGACTTTCTTAAGTATAAGAAGAGAGTTTTCCAATTTATTCCCGACAAACCTCAACGACCACGGCCACTTATTTTGGTGTGTTACCCAAGAAAGTGCATTCAATGAATCTGACTCCACTATCAACTCAGAGTACATCAGGTCACTCCGGTGAAGAAAAGTCTCAAGGGCGAAAACTATCGCTAAAAACTCAGCTTCATTAGAGTCCTTAATGCCCACACCCACTGAAAAGGAGCACAAGACATCCCCCTTATCATCTCTAAGAACACCTCCAATGCTAGTGCGGAACCATCTACATTCCATTTAAGGACACCACTAGGTGGGGGCTGCCACTCGATGTGGGGTCTAGATAATCGTTTCTTTGCCCATGTCCTTACACCATCTAAGTTCTCTGCTACTTGACACGGACTACACGGAAACTCAACGCTCCACCCCGACGCCCGAAACCCCAAGCGAATTTTAGCTAACTCCGTCAACTCCACCCATTTGGGACTTTTAATGTGTTTTTATTTTGTCTGAAATGTTTACACAAAATCGCTATAAGAATCGATCCCCCAACCTCAAGATTGGGTAAAGAGAACTCTAACTAGTTGAGTTAGTTTTTTTTTTTTTTTTTTACTATTTTTCAATGTAAAACTACTAACTCACACATACTCTAACGATCACCTTTCATCTAAACATCGTTTAGTTTTTGAATAATCCAAATGGCAGTACCTAATCATGTAAATCCCTGAACCGAAATTTTATTCAAGTGCACATCTCATTATCCAATTATTCATTACAAAATATTATGGAATTCTTATACATAGCTGGAGAGATCCCTTGGCAAACAGGAAGAGGCATTAGCTAAGGCGCGGCCATACTATATCAAGAAACAACTGTCAATTGTCAAAGCTTATATTCTAGCCCGTATTAGTAGTTTATCGCACAGAATTATTCTTTCTTAATCGCAACTATCCAACATATTGCACACTTGCACTACCACTAGAGTAATTATCCAAACATTATCCGAAGTGTATATGCCTCTTTGCTACATAAGTTATTAAAAAGGATAATCTAATTATAAGTTAAAATTTGGACGTGGTCACAAATTGGGTTAAAGTGGTCAAAAAGACAGTCGAGACTTATGTTCCTCAGCTTTAGTTATTTGAGTCATTGAATTTTTAAGACCTTTTGTTAGCATTTAACCAGGAAGTTAGTACTTTTTCTGAGGAACGAAACAATTAGTGCTTATCAAATACATTATGCGGAAGGTGAAACAAGACCATTTTCTGTCTCTCTTGGTTAGCATTACTTAGATTATTTAGCTTCAATAAGCAAAACCAATCCAAAACATACCCAATATCATAATGAAGATCATGTCAACCAGTTGAAATTCACGGAGGCCAAAGAGTATATATAAAAGTGGTGTATAGACAGAGTTTAGGCCACCTCTGACCCGTCTCTCCCAATATGGTAAATCCGATTATTTCGTTGACGTAATACTGATCGATTTCTTTCTGTTTTCTTTTGTTATGGGATTTTACAATACTGAAAGGAGAGTTTCTCAATAGGGTGTTCCACTTGCAGAAAGCAACTTGGATGAAGTCAATGACCAAATAGTCAACGACTACGAGATTTAAGCATTTCCACGTTCATATTTTATATTTTACTCGTCATCCTATGCTTGATCTGATTAACAACTATCGTAGTTGATAAGACCTGAACTGGTCTTATCATATTGATAATTGTAAATTAAAGACTTGCTTCTTAAAGTCATTTTATAAACGTCAATAACAAAGTCAACCTACAGGCCTTGCCCCAAACGAAAAGAACAAAGTGGATTGAATAATCCATTAGTCAACACTCAACATCCTGGAAAAGTTGGAGTGAAACACATTCAGGTTAAGATGTTACTTTAAAAGAATATTAAACTAATGTCGTTTTACAAGATCTAGTTGTATAAGCTTATGCATGTATGGGATTAAACATAGTTTTACCCTGTAAATTCCAATGGAAAGGATGTTGTATATTGTGTATGGTGTAATGAAATCTAGATTGAGTGTCAACCTCTAACTAATAACTTGAGGTTTTTATTCTTATCTAGATTGAGTATATCTTTATGCATGCCTTCAAAACCAAGAAATTTTTTAAAAAATGCATTCAGGTTCTTATATATTCTGATAGGAAGGAAGAGGTTAGGAAGATTTAGTCATCCTGCAAAACTCGGCAGATGATAAAGACTTAAGCCGATAGCCATAGGAACAAGGATGAATATCTATCGAGCACACTAACAGATGATGAAACTAACCAACAGAACTGTCTATCTTATCTGTTTTTCCAATACTTCAGTTATTTTAGAAGGTTTCTGTTTCCTTCACTTTCAACTTCTATTCTCATTTCCACATAAGACTTACGGCTAAAAGCCCGAAACATATACTAGCTACCAAGATGGTTCTGTACATAGCATATTTCACTTATAGATGGATATTAAAGGAGGCGTTCTCTACAAGTATATTCGTATAGATCGTTCTGACAGCATATCATCTGAACTCCGTCAAGTTGTTCCTGAAATATTCCGTCAGAGATACCGGTTTTAGACGCGATTTTGAGATCTTTGATCAGAAAGAGCAAAATAACACAGGAAGGAAGCAAATTGTAATAAAATTGGTCATATGAAACTACATGATACAGATATAAGCGTAATAGTTTAGGTCAAGAGCGCATGATGAACAAATAGCAAGCTGAGTAAACGGAATGCAGAGGACAGTCTCAACAAGCTGATTATGAGTTCACTATAGTTTTGCAATTCTTAGGTGATCTTGATACTGAGTCAGAGTTACTGACTTAAAGACTTATGATGACTTATCCATACACACAATTAAAAACGTAGGGTGAAGACATTGACATGTTTTGATCATGTGGAAGCATCGAACTTCATTGAACACCTTGTACTTACCAGGAAAATCACCAAGCAAATTAAGTTGATGTAGACTACATCACATATCTATTCCGAAGAGCATCAAGTGCTTTCTCAAAAGACAGTGCTTTCTCAGGGATTGATGTTTTGCAGACTGCATAGAATCAGAAAGACAGGAAGCATGCATCAGCACGTAAAAAGTAATGGACTGTTCTTTAGAGGACATGAAGGGAGGGCCTATAACTTCTACACTTGAAAGCTTTATATTAACAAAGAATTATTCAATTAAACTTGATCAATCAAGTTCAGAATTTTAAAACTGTCACTGTGTTCTGAAATGTGAACGGGAGGCAAGAAGATACAAGACCATTTCACTTGACTTAGCAGGCTGAGATTTTCGTGTCTGGTAAAACTATTGTATGTCTGATGTCAATGATAGCCCCACTATTTAACATTCATATCAATTTGCAACGCAAATGAGAACACAATAGAGCAACAACAAAGTTCCCCACTAAATATATCATAAGTACATAATTTACTAACAGCAGAAAGTTTTCTCCCTGTTAAGAGACGCTAAATCTGAAACTAAGAAATTGTTTTATCACCAGACATCAAAAGGTAGGAAAATAAGACTAGAGAAATTGCACTCTAGCAGTATGTTGGATCAGATATGGGAGCATGAAGAACATCATCGGCATATATTCAAAGTTGAAAGGACATTCACATATTTTACAAGATTCCCATCCACAGAGTCAATGACATACCACGAGAGAGGCTGGTTTGTCCTTCCACCGCGAACTCAGCATAAGATGCCTGCAAGTAAATCTTTTTTAAAACCACTGAAAAGACTGAACTTTGAAACATTTGCATCAACAGGTTTCCAGTTGAAACAGTAAGCATTACCTTCATTGCTTCGCAACTTTCAGTAATCCTTTCAGACATCTTCTTGAATTCCTTATCGGTCTCGTCCATCAGTTGTTGACAAGCTTGAGTCTGAATCTGTTCAGACAATAATGAGAAATTATAAGGAAACAGTAGATTAACATCTCGAGCAGGCTATCTGATACAACTGGAGCTTATATACATGGACGACGGTAGATCTCATCTTGAAAATCTTAGCATATACAACTATTTCGCAGAACTGAATTTAGCCTGAGCTTTAAAGTTCAAGGTTGTACAGATTTAAGGACTGAATATTAAAGTCTGTAACACAATTAATGATCTTCATGTGCTATAAACATAAACTTTAAAATAATAGGAATTGCGCATATGATTCAAAAAATCACAAAGCAAAATATCCAGCAGTAAAACTTCTCAAAAGCAAAATGAGCACAAAAACCTCAGTCACATTCATTCTCAACCACAAAAGCCTAATTCTTAAAATCACAGCCTTCTGCTGTTTGAGACAAGGCTACATAACTTAACCTCCAATTACGTTTTACTAACAGAACTGTAATTACATTGGAAATCATTAAAAAAATCGTAAATCTTAAGAGATAAAGATACCTCAATATCATTCCAACCACACTCAAATGTCAAATCTCAATCACTGTCAACAACAAATGCATATAAATTATCACAGACTCTACTGAATAAATAAATAACACTAATTACACAAGTTGGAGTTCAACTGGATCTAAAGAGCTCAATGACATTATGCCTTCTCTGACTCAACAGTATGTTTTCGCCTCTGTGGGAGAGAGAGACTGTCACCAGAAAATATGCAACTAATATAATTAAATAACTAAGCCACACGAATGCAACATTTGATTCAAATCCATACAGATCAACATTTATCATAAGGCCTTCTCTAAACAATAGAATTTAGAATTTAACTCAAAGCCTACCCTCCATTCCAACCAATTCTTTACATTTGATTTT
>CAAKMY010039198.1:0-29515 GCA_901111285.1 Corrigiola litoralis
GGGTGGGGGTGGGGGTGGGGGGGTAATAGTCTGGTGTATTTGTGTGCCATAGGCTTCACTTTATGTCATTATGTTGAGACTTCAGAGTACCAGGCTGAGAATTTTGACCCTATTGTTTTATTGGATCGAATCAGAAGTTTATCTGTATTTTGTCATGTTTTTGCTCTTGAGTGACCTTTTAACATAAAAATGCTTTCTCCTAGGATGAAAAGTTGTGTTTGCAAGTAATGATGTTTTAAGGATAACCTGAGTGTATGAAGTCAAGGCTTTCACATTTCTTTCTGCATTATGTTTCCCCTTTAATATATGTCGTTGTACAGGTGTGGGAAAATGGTTGCTTGCTTTCGTTATGCATCAATTGATGTTTATTCAGTTTACCTTCCGCCAGCAAAAGTTGATTTTAATTGCGAGATTCAGGGTTGGATTCAGGAAGAAGCAGATGAGGTACACTGATATACATTTAAGTGATTTCTCTCAGACATCTTCATCTGTATGGAGTATTTAGGTGCCTTTTGCAACAGGTTATCAACCGTGCAGAATTCTTATTTTCTGAGGTGCGCAATGCCATTAATAAAATCTCACAGAAAAGATACGTCGGATGGGATGCTGGTATCACATGCTCTGAATTAAGACACCACATTGCGGAACTGGAATGTGTTCTACAAAATGAGATCACTGAATTTGAGGTGCGATGTCTATACTGAACCAGCATCATATGCATGTTCCCCATTTTTTATTCATTATCTGCAGGATAGAGTGTTGCGTGAAAAGTTAAAAATTCATTACAATGGATGGATGAATGCAACTTGATAATACCACCTTGTCCCAAAATAAATGTCATTGTTGTCCTGTTGTCTTCTGCTTCCGAAATTCTTGTAAGGAACATTGGTTGGAATTCTTTGTACATAAGTTTGTTTTAGGGGAATTTAGTTTTATATATTGATCTTATTAAATGGTAAAGAAAAGGTCACTGACAAGCAAAGGGACAAAAACATTCTAGCAGTGTCCTTATACCCTTTACTGCAAAGCAGCAAATAAGCTTGCTTAGGAAAAAAATTGTACAACCAACAAGCTAGCTTAAACTGGACTATCTTACAGACAGTCTCAGAGATTCTTTTGCTTCAAAACTATGCTGAGCCGCCTTGCTTGCAGTGCTCTATTGTGGGTGAAACAAAATCTTTTGCATTTATACCCAACTACCTTATATTCAATATCTTGCAGAGGGCTAAAACCCTCTTCTCTCTGTAAATCGCTTTCTTTGTTTTGCTCGTTTGAGTGTACCACTAGTTGCTTTCATGTGTAAGGTTGTTGGAGTGGGTCAATTAGAGGATATCTCATTGTGGATGATAACTGGACAGAAGCTGTATGACCCCCTAGATCTTACAGCAAACTGTGTATTCAGTGGATTGCGTTTTACATTTTTGGCTTTCTTGGTTAATTTTTATTGTCAATTTTTTTGTTTTAGGAATTGCGCAAGAGAACCTTAAACAGGGAGTTGAAAACGAGCCACCTTGCTCTAGATATTCTGGAAATCAACCGATTGAGGCGGCAGCTTCTTTTTCAGTCTTACATGTGGGACCACTGTCTGGTTTATGCTGCCAACTTGGATGACAGCAGCTACCATGCTCAGCTTGGTCGCTCTTTGTCAAACGCTGATGAGAAACCAAGTTGTGCTAGTGTTTTTATGGGGACAGAAACTGTTACCAGAATCAAGAATGTCGATTATGATGAAACTCTTTCTGGCGACTTGAATACTTTTAGAAGTTCGAATTTGGAAGGGGAAACTAAGAATGCTATGAAGCCACTAGAGAAGACTCATCAAACTGCAGTAGTTAGTCCAGACTCTGGTTGTGGCGTTGGGGACCATCGTGGCTCTCCTGCTCGCACCAAGATTTCTGATCAACCTGCCCCTTTCGAGTCTGGAACAACTGTTCGAAGGGCAGTATCTGACAGTCAATTCATAAGTTTATCAGACAGTCTTGATGCTGCATGGATAGGTAAAAGTCAGCCAGCGGTTGGAATATCAAAAGAAAACAGCTTCCCCTTGATGGGTTCTGTATCAGTGGATTCATCATTGGCAGCAGTGGCGGAAAGGTTGGCTCTGGAAAGTGGAGTTGAAGAAAGGGGTGGTCATGTCAAGCTACCCACATCTCCATCGCCAGTGCCATCTACCAACTCAAAAGGCTCTGATAGTACTGATGACACCATAAGCTGGTTGGGCCTTCCCTTTCTCAATTTCTATCGCTCCTTGAACAGAAATTATGGTGGAAGTGCTCAAAAGCTTGATAATCTTGGTCGGTACAATCCATTGTATGTAACATCTGCTCGGGATTTGGGGCTCCAAGGTGGCGCCAGGTGGCTTCTTCCTGTGGGGTTAAATGAGACAGTTATTCCGGTTTATGATGATGAGCCAACTAGCATAATATCATATGCGTTGATCTCACAGGATTATTACATTCAAATATCTGATAACGAGGAGAAATCAAAAGAGTCCATTGATTCTGCATTTTCACTGCCACTGCAAGAATCAGCCAGCTTTCATCAATATCTTTCATTTGATGACTCAATGAGTGAAGCATATAGAAGTCTTTCAATAGATGAGAGTTTCTTATCATCTTCAGGGCCACGCAATTCCTTCATGTCAGATTCAGTTCTATCCACAAAGTCGTCGCACATAAGAGTTTCTTTTACTGATAACAGTCCTCTTGATAAAATGAAATATACTGTTACTTGTTATTACGCAAAGCACTTTGATGCCTTGAGGAAGATTTGCTGTTCATCTGAGCTGGATTTTGTTAGGTCACTGAGTCGCTGTAAGAAGTGGGGGGCACAGGGTGGTAAGAGCAATGTCTTTTTCGCAAAGAGTCTTGATGACAGGTTTATTATCAAACAGGTTACAAAGACAGAGCTTGAATCATTTATTAAATTTGCTCCTGAGTATTTCAAGTACTTAATGGAGGCAATAAGGACAAAGAGCCCGACATGCCTGGCGAAAATTCTGGGTATTTATCAGGTATGTTGGACAGAAACTTATTGTTTTCATTTTAGATAGTATGTGTGCAGTGGACCTCATAGTACTTGGGAACTTCTAGTAGTTAGACGTTTAATGTATTAGTTTATCATTTTGAAAGGCTATGAGATCTGCGCAGCGGTGACCCTCTTTGCAGATGATTCTTTTTTTGCTGAAAAATGAAATAGATGAATGTCTAACCTCTAACTCTGCATATATTAATGTGACCCTTGGTGGTTTTTGGGTTGGGGAGCTTGAATCAGTGATTTTGGAAATTCGTTCCGTTTCTTCTTTTTTACACAGGTATTTTGCATTGTGTGCTCAAGTCTTTTTTTTTAATCTTTATTTTCTCTTTCCCAAACTACTTTAATTCTATGCTTTTTAAATAAAGGAAAATAAATACACTTTGACGCTCTCCCTTCCTATATGTTTAAACCGGTTAGGGATCTTAGGGTGCCCTGGCAGTGGGATCTTTATGGGCCAGTTGTTGTTCTTGTCATTCTTCAGTAAATAAAGATTTTTAAACTTAGTACTTATTAAAGCCATTATGGCATTAGCTGCATCTGGTTTCTTCATGCTTTTCCTTTTGCTGGCTTCCTTACAGGTTACCACAAAGAATCCCAAAGGAGGAAAGGAAACAAAGATGGATGTTTTAGTTATGGAGAATCTTTTGTTTAAAAGGAATGTCACTAGACTTTATGATCTAAAAGGATCTGCAAGATCAAGATATAATCCAGATTCTAGTGGAAGTAATAAGGTTCTTTTAGATCAAAACCTGATCGAAGCAATGCCCACCTCCCCCATCTTTGTTGGCAACAAAGCAAAGCGCTTATTGGAGAGGGCTGTATGGAATGACACTTCTTTCCTCGCAGTAAGTTTCTAGCTTCCTATTGATGTAATGATGTCAATTGTCAGCTAAATCTCTTATTTCTAAAGCTCTTGAAAGGTTATATAATTGTTTATCACCAAGCATTAGAGATCATAACTGATGGCATTTCATTGAAATTCTGATGAAATCTTTGGCATTTTATATTATATGCTATTTTGTTCAAGATGAAGAGTAGATTTCCTATAGGTTGGTTGTAAGCATGCTTCAGTATAGCTTCATACAGCAGTAGTCTTAAATATCATGCCAAGAGACATTATGTCAAATATTCTGATCACAGTCACTGGTGTTGCAGTCTGTTGATGTAATGGATTATTCTTTGCTGGTTGGCGTGGATGAAGAGAAGCATGAACTAGTTCTCGGGATTATTGATTTTATGAGACAATATACCTGGGATAAACATCTTGAAACATGGGTGAAGGCTTCTGGCATCCTCGGTGGACCGAAGAATGTGTCTCCAACTGTAATTTCGCCCAAGCAGTATAAGAAAAGGTTTAGGAAAGCCATGACAACATATTTTCTCATGGTACCTGATCAGTGGTCACCGCCTACTATCATACCAAGCAGGTCACAAAGCAACCTGTGCGAAGAGAATGCTCAAGGTGGGTCCTCAGTTGAGTGAAGCCTGTAAATGGTAGGTCTGAAGATGTAGTTTGGGGAACCGCTTCCCCACCATAGTTTTTCTTTTTCTTGGTCCTCAAAATTTTCCCTTATACCCCATTCTTTTGATCAGTGGATTGGTGGTCTTGCTGGAAATGGAGAAGGCAGTCAAAGTACAGCCTTGAGAGTTCCAGTCATTAGGGGTGTATATTTGATACCCTACCCCAAGTCTTCAATGATGTATATGCTCTTTTTGTGTAACTAGCATTACAAGCTGTAATTGAATTAGTACATTTTTTGGCAAAGTATATAGTATATTAGTGTTGAGTTACTCACAATTAATGTGCAAGTTTGACGGATATCTTTGGTAGAACTCCATGAGAAGTATGGCAAGTAATAATCTTGAAAAATTCCTTTTGAAAATGATTTGATTTTATGACTACAGTAAGTAAAGGTTCGGTAGTACTAGTCTTACGGAATTACATTGAGAGAGGCTGTAATTTACATCCAGCACATTTGAGAGGTAGAAAATTGTCTTATCACATCATGTTACATAGTTTGGTTGCACAAACTATACATGCGAAAGAGAGCTTGTACTCAATGGCAGTCTGGTTTTATGTCAATGAAGATAATACTAACAGGTCTCAACGAAGAGACATTTATACAAGGTGATTTCTAAACTTTTGCTTTTGGTCAATGCAATGTGTTAAATCCATTACAACTATGCTCCTCTAGCAATGAGCCACCATTTGCAGTTTGCCCATCCATAATCCGGAGCCATCTCTGTTGAAGGAGATCAAGCATACCAGCATCACTGTAGTCCAATCAATCACGTCTACTTTATAAGAATTTCACATAATTTCATGGATAACTGGGAAATACTGTAAAGGAGAATAAAAAAAGTGTTTTCATTAAACTTGCCTCAAAGGGTAGCGTGTTGAAGGATGTTGCGGTTGAAGACGAGGGCCTTCATCGAACCCTTCACATATAATCTCCCCTCTGTCATCTTTATAGCAAATTACACCTATTGAATGATCTTCAAAAACCTGCACTTATCAACAATACGTATCAAATGACGCTGTGATTTCATAATAAACTGACGACTGTCGAACTTTGCTGATCATTATGCTAGAAGCCGGTAAAACAGAGAAGAAATGGGAAAAGTAATAATTAGAAACAAAACCTGGTCTCTAATGGAGCATCTCATCTGTAGTTTGGCTACTTTCTTTGCAGGAAGCTGACTTTTTCTAAGCATCGCCAAACCAAAAACAGGCTTTCGAAAGGGAGCAGATTGGTGAATTATGATGTGAGGTGAAAAGGTGCCTTGCACAGCCATGGACACTGCACTTGATCAGACAACGGCAGAACAATATGAAATTTTTCAGCTGCAGCAGCTTCAAACAGAAGAAGAATAAGAATGTTACCAAGTCTCACAGACAGGTCTTTTATATCAGAAACCCACGAACTATTGGAGTTGAAAGTTGAGGCAGATGCAACTCATCATGTAAATAATTAACTTGAGATGTATCATATCATAATGCATTAAACAACACTAAAAAACATTAAATATAGGTCTAATCACAGTCCATTATGTGGGTCAGAGGGTCCCATGTGGCTTATCTTTTAACTGTAGCTGTTAGTGCAAACTAGGGTCGTTTCACTAGCTGTTAATGCCACAAAGTCCTGAATGCAATTGATTGGTCTAGCTCCTCCAAATGTTTTGAAAAATAAGTTTACAGAGGTGGCACTCCCATTTTCCTTATCTGATCTATATTCTAATCATGTCAACTTTGAGGCACATCAACAAATATGAATTGTTCTTTCTTTTTGGAGAGAGATATAGTACAAGGATTACAACATTAGATAGCATTACTAATTAAAAATATGCATCAAGATCAGAGATTATATAGGACGATCTGATGATAAGGATTTTTCGGGTGAGACTTTCTCGTGAGCTTGTAAAATGACTTCACTATATCAAAAAACTTAAAAGTTACTCCTAAATTCTAAAAAAGCTCATACAAAATCTTGATAAACTCATATATGTTTGACCATAAGCTTATGATTAGATGGTCTTATAGAAGACCCAGTGGCGAAGCTAGGATATTATAGGTGTGGTGTCATAATACTTATAAGTGGACATATAAAGCTTCAAAATAACTAAAATGTATCTAGTAGGGTTTGAACCCACAACCTTAAGTGGTGTCATGTAGCTACCTAACCACCAATCCAACCATATTTCATGCTATTTTAATACATTAATTTAGACATATTTTCATTTAGTGTGGTGTCAAATGACACCACACTCTCCAACCTAGCTCCGCCAATGAGAAGACCGATTCATAGGTCAAATGATGCAAATTAGAGAAACTGAAAATTGTGGGACACATATTTTTTATGTCTCGGATTTTCAGATACAACCTTTGAAAATTACTCAAAGATCCGCTTATAAACTCCAAATTTGATTGGACATGGATTATGAATATGAAGTTCGCCAATGGATATGTCAACATGGCCTATCAATCCTACTTATAAGTTATCACGTCAGTGTTAGTTATCCCTTACAATTCAAACCTAGCACCAATAATGCACCAGATTGTATTAGTAAAATATTTCGTAGGTTCATGCGCATAAAAAGTCCTACTAAAATCTCCAAGGAATAAACCTGTCAATCTAATAAGGTAATATTATATGGTTTCGGAACTCAGGGAACAGAACCAGAAGTAATTTTGTAGTATATATTAATATCATTGAGAACAAGGAATTTTTGGCTTTTCACAAGATGCGAGAAGCCAAATTACTCCGTATCTTTTTGTTTGTTTCCTTAATATTTTAACCTAGAGTGGGGACCTAGACAAATGTCATCTTACTGAGGGTTTTAACTTCTAAGGCATCTGACTAATCTGGTGTTTATCCAACTTCAGGATTATCTTACCCCTCAATCATTCAGCTCATTTCTTCATATAGTTGAGCTCACAGTCACAGGTGGATCTTGTGGGCTTGTTGTTACTGTTGCTGAATATTGTAGGGTCTACGAGGGACCCTTAGAATTTCTTAAATAGCAAAGTATTAAGAAATTTAAGGACTAAAAAGACAACCATTAGGTGGTTCCCCCCCAACCCACCTCTGAAGGGGTGGGAGGAATGGAGAGGGGCAGGCTCATTGATATTCTATTACCATTGATGAAGATGTTGTGCCATAACTCTGCTTCAATGTTGATTAAAAAAAAAAGAAAAAACATCTTCCATTTTGTGGCAACTCTCTCTCATTTTCACATATAATATTTGCTATCAGCCTTCCAGTCACCATCAGTATGCACAATTACATATGCTTACAAGAAGATTAATAAGTATTCCCTGGTTGCCCCTGCAATCCTACTGTATAACTTTGAAAAATAGTGGAGTGGGGCTATATTGGTTCAAAATTATGCCTGGTTTTTCCAGAGCAATTGTTGGCCACAAACTTCTCACACCACCATAAAGATTATATATTAAAGCAAAGAAAAACCTTGTAATGAAGACATTCTTTTCAAGTAGATCATATGATGTCACATCATCACACTCTAAACTCTTGTATGAAAAAGAACAAGTCAAACATATTTTGCACAGTCACAGCCTCACAGGATACAAGATAATATTTTGATAGCTTGACTGCTTAAGAGGAGAGCACAAGGGGGGGTGGGGAGGGGATAAGTAGATATAAAAATAGACCAAGTTGCAGCAGAGTGGATGTTTTGCTTGGTTCTGAAGAAAGCTATAGAGTGTAAACCGTAGAAAACAAAGATAACAAGAATCCATTTTATACTTCCAGTTGGCTACAGAAAAAAAAATTGTGAATAAAGATGCAATTCAACACTGATAACCGCCCAAGAAGATTAATAAGCACAAAATGTATGCAAGTGAAGAAGAGATAAGGGGCAAACATCAATTTTGTATACACAAATTATCAAATAAGATGCTCTGTTTGATATAAAGCTGCTGCTGGAACTTCCTTATAAATCACTGGCTGCGGATATCTAGATGTGAATTTACCTTCTACTAGATTCAATATATATGAGAGGCGAGAAAAGGAGTTGACAGTAGTTACCTTCACTGAATTTCCAGTTACAGATCCACCAAGTGATGCAGAAAGCGTTGAAAATAAAGAAGCTGCAAGCTCAGTACCTCACCAAGCACCCACTGTTTCCTACAAGAACATTTTTATAAGATCATCTCCAGATAGAACAGAAACCCAAGTCTCAAGTTATAGACAAATGCCATTTACAAGATTTATGTCTTATCTGCTGTACTGCCCCAGAGACAAATGATATCCTTTTTCACTAATGTGTTATAGTGCTTGCAGAAGTTTAAGCAATGGTTAGGGACTCACACGCAGCAGCATACCCCAGGAGGCTTGATGCACTGGATTCTCAGAAGACATGGAAGTAGTTTTAGGAAATGGTTGCATGTACAGCTCTGATAGCTAGTGTATATCATATTTGGAAACCAGAAAAGAGGCATTCTGGAATGCTGGAGTCTCTTGTACAGACTACAGATAAATTTGTACTCCGTAACTGAGATCTCCTATATATAGCTAGAACTAGGATTGTTGCCATTCTTCCTATAAAAATAAAATAGACTGAACGAGATTGGTTCATGAAATTGTAAACCTCGGCATGCTTGGTTTCATTGGGGGTCCTTCCTAAAAGAATCGTTCATCCCTCATGCTTTTCTACCAAACTGTTCCATTGGTCTGTGTAGTAATGTTCTTACTAATATACCCCCCAAAAAGGGCACGCAAGGACCTGGCGAGTAAAATACCAGTCATTGATACAGATGAGGATGTAGGAAAAGACCAAGACACTTCGTACTGAACATATCTCTAAGCTAAAACAATTAGTGAGTAAAAAGCGAACACACATACCTTCTATACAACACCATGAATATCCTCGTCTATTTAAGCTCAGCAAGATGAAGCATCACCTTGTATCATCCTCTCCGTAGGATACAACATTAATGCCATATCACCTTTCTTTCGTCTTGACCTTCTCATTACAACACTAGAAGCGAAAGTCAAATACGAAAATCAATGGCAATGTAGACATTCAAACAATATGTTCAGTGAATATGGTTGTGACGTCAGTCATTATGCTTGTACAACTCAACAGTTCTGTGCTTATTTGCAGACAACCGATTTCCCCTAATAAGCCCCAACGTATTATTACTTGTCATAGCGGTAAACAATGCCACACAAATGTAACACAGTATTCTGGTGTGGAATAGATCACATACCATGGCTTATCCAACAAAGATTTCTGGAACTGCCAACTATACAAAATTCAGTTTTGGCGATAAATTATTCCAAGATGTTGTCTCCTTTATGCCCATAAAACAAGTTGTGTCAAAAGAGCGGGAAAATATGCCAGATAATGCAACTTACTCATCACTTAGTCAAGAAGATCACCAACTGACAGCAGGATACTTTTCGACGCATTGAACTCTCATGATATCTCTGACTTGATTTGATCCTTCCCAATCACCTAAAGTAGCAAACATTCCAGATAATTGGGCATAAGCACTTGAATTTTCAGGATCAAGATGAATTATTAGCTCTGCGACCTCCTTTCCCAGATCCTTATTTCCATGGTCAACACACCCTCTCAGCACTGAAGAACACATAGTTACATCTGCCTTAAATGGCATTTGCTTAATTAGAGCCATTGCTTCTTCAAGGCAACCAGCCCGAGACAAGAGATCAACCATGCAAGAGTAGTGTTCATATCCTGGTTCTATATGATAATCAGATTGCATCAAATGGAACCACTTTCTCGCTTCCTCAATCAATCCACAATGACTGCAAGCAGATAGAACTACAGTAAACGTGATATCAGTGGGCTGTACTCCAGCACATCTCATGTCAGCAAACAAATTCAAAACATCCATTCCCTGACCATTTGTAGCATAGCCTGTTAACATTGAATTCCAATAAACTTCATCAGACTTGACCATGTCATCAAATAACTTTCGACCCAGGTTAACAAAACCACACTTGCAGTAGAGATCAATGAGTGAGGTGCAAAAAATCAAGTCGGTTTCTAGGCCAACAACAGTAGCTCTTGCAAAAACCTGTTCACCAAATTCAAGTGAACTTATACTGGCACAACTACTGATGACACTTGTGAGGCTAAAGTTGTCCATTCGAATTCCGAGTGTATTCATCTCGCAAAACAGATCTAGAGCTGAAAGAGGACAACCATTTTGACTGAGACCTGCTAGCATTGAGTTCCACGATATCAAGGTTTTATGCGGTATATCATCAAATACCTGTCTGGCTTCCTCCACTCTTCCGATATTACTATATACATTGATCATAGAGTTAAGCAAAGCAGTATCATGATGCTCAAGCTCACCAAAATATTTGCAAGCATCATCTAGGTTCTTGCATTTGGAATACATGTCAATAAGAGAGCATGCAACAACGACATCAATTGAGAACCCAACTTTGCAAGCATGTGCGTGTAATTGTCTTCCATGTTCAAGAACACCAATGTCCGAGCAAGCATTTAGTACACTAGAGAAAGTAGAGCAGTCTGGCCGGAAACCCTTATTCCTCATCGTGTTAAACAGAACTAGAGCCTCTACCCCCTCATTATTAGTGACATACCCGGAAATCAATGAATTCCAAATCACAACACACGAATTATCTACACTATCAAAAACTCTTCGAGCATCATTCATTCTACCAGCATTTGCATATCCCTTGATCAGCGCAGAAAGCGAAAAGTCATTAACTTCCTCCATCAAGTTGATGACACGATCCGCTCTATCCAAGTCACCACACTTACTATACAAATTAACAAGAGAACTTCCCAACACCGAATCAATCTCCACTCTATCGATCACAATCCTTGCATGAATTTGCTTCCCATATTCAACCGCCATCAAATCCGTACAAGCACCAACAACCGTCGCCAACACAAAAGGGTCCCTCCACCCCACTCCGCCACGCTCAACACTCAAATCCTTAAACAACCTCAACGCCTCTCTAGGAAACCCACGCCGCGCATACCCATGAATCATAGAATTCCAAGCAATCCCATTCTTCCACGGCATTTGATCAAACAACATCCTCCCCAAACCCAACTCACCCGTCTTCACACACCCCGAAATCACCACATTCCACGAAAACTCATCCTTAACCGGCATACAACGAAACACCTCCAACGACTTATCCCTATCCCCTGACTTCATATACCCCTCAATCAGGGTATTCCAAGAAAAGCAATTTCTTTCAGGCATTTCGTCGAACAATTTACCCGCATCACACATCGCGCCATTTTTACTATACAGCTGAAGAAGGCGATTTCCGATGATAATAACCGAATTAAAGATACCCTTTTTGAGGAACAAAACATGGAGTTGATTAACTTTATTAATGGAGTTGCGGGCATTGCATAATTTTAATAAATGGGTATAATGATGCAAATTAAATTCCATGCATAAACACCTAAGTTTTCATATGACCCACAAATTAATTTATCACTATATCTCTTCTTCTTTTTTCTATGTAATTTGCATGTGGAAAATTGAGAGCATGAAAAAAAAAATTGTAATATTTTTGGCGCCAAATATTTTTGATTTTCTGTTAAGTTAGTTGTGTTACAAAATTACATGTACTTGTATTGTTTTTACAATGGGCCATTGTGATGTGTATCATGGGCTCATTAGTCCAGTTCAATTCTTTGGCCCACTCACATTCACCACAATTCACACATTTCACAACCCTCGAGAGTGGTTAAAGGCCTTGACAATATTTTTTTGGTAAATTGGAGCAATTAATGTTGCGGGTAAATGACCATATGTGAATTCGAACCTAGCATCAGGTTAATTTTTTAACTATTGGGCTAATCTTACTACTTAAGTCTCAACTCTAAATTGCTAAGGTCTTTAAGTTTATTTTAAGTCGTTGAATTTTTGTTTGGTATGTTCGTGGCTGTTGATTATATCAACGAATTATATAATTGAATAGACAATAACAATTATGAAGTATCATCTTGTTTACTTGTTGATTTCATAAATCTTTGTACTTGTAGTAGTTTGACTTTTGATGTCCACCTATATGTAATGGTCACTGAATAAATGTCGTCTAATCCTCTACAAATATGATGTACGAAAAGTGTTGTGATACGGTGACTTAACATCTTCACTGGGAGTCACGATGAAGGTATAAGATGAGGTTTGGCAAGAGGGGTTGAAAAGGTTGGGCGAGGCGTGAAATAACATTGATAAAAAAAGGAATTGGTCACAATGTAAAAAGGTTTTTGCAGTTTCGTGTTTGGTTTCATCGGGTGGTCACGCGATGCTGCAACCTTAAAGTTAGACATGCTTTTTTAGCCAATTTTGTTTTATGTTTTTCATTTAGTTATCTTATTACTTTACCTAATTTCATTATTGTATTAGGTCTCTAACTTTTGAGTTTGTTATATAAACACCATTACACCATATATCATTAACATACATGAAAGAGAGAGTGAAAAAGAGGTATCTTTTGAGAGATCTACTTTTCTAGAGTTGATCCATTTAGAATTTATTTCATCATATTGTGTATGTACTATATACACACAAACAAAGAGCTTTTATGAGTGAGGTTGTAGCTATCAATTTAAGTTGATACTAACATATTGTTTGGTTCATACATGAATTGAATTCATGTAGCTATTTTCACTTCCCATGAATTTAATTCTTTTATCAATTTCATGGGATCTTGCCTTATATGTTTGGTTGAGATGTATGAGTTTGCATTTCATGGGAATTGTGAGTGACCAAGGGGGGAGTGGGTGAGCCAATTCCGTAACTTTCAATTCTCATGAATTTGCAATTCCTCTATTAAAATTTGGTCAACCAAAACAACTTTTCTTTTTTTCAATTCATGGGAATTTCCAATTCCTACATGACTTGGTGTTAACCAAACAATTAAGGTCGTTAATTTCTTGTGTTCTTCATTTGATTTCTTTTTTATTTCATCAAACATTTAAGCTAAGACTAAATAAGCTTTCCTCTTACATTTAAGGTAACGTTTTCATGATTGTTCCTTATCTTCCAAATTGGATCTCCCTCTATCCAAATCTCCATGAGAAGACCATTATAGCAAGTACAATCAACTAATCTGCGAGTTATTATTTATAATCATATCACAACGGAAATCTATGCTTGTCAAATCATATACCTATCCGTAAAGTTAAAAAGTTTATTTATTTGTTCAAGAACGTTACCCTACAAAAATTGAAGTTGATACAGCCTCACTCCCCTAGGAGTTCAATCTTTTACCTATACTTGCGAAGATAGTAATATTAATGTACAATCAAGATCTTATACTCCTAGTCTAGTTGAACTTGAACAGATAAGTGGCTCACAATTGGAAGCACAAAGAGAGGAAAGACAAATAAAGGTCATGGCTTAAAGGAGAAAGCTAAAAAAAAGTTAGACATCAGAAGTAGGCATGTAGCATTTGTTCATGGTCCAAGCTGGTAACCATATGACGTGAATATGTGATTGACATGATATTTGCAGAGTGCAGGCTACCAGATTTTAACTGGTCCGGTTCATGAATAATGTGGATACAAAGCCTGTCCTGTTTCTGTTCATGGTCACATGCATAATAGATTAATAGCCTTGCATATGTAATTACGTCACTCCATATTACAGTAGGAATACACAAGGATCAACCAGTTACAGCAAGTAATCATTTAATTTGTTCTGAAAAATGAGGGTGCTAATTTCTCATATCCTCTTTACTGATTTACATGATTATGTTGGCACATAACGTTACTGGAGTTCAATGTGTTCCTATAACTTAGGGAGTACTACTATAAGATATCGTAACACTATCAGTCTATCACTGACCACATTGTGACATGCGCATAGGAATTAACCAAATGCATAGCCGAGGCTGCCGAGCTTATGAAAATAATCTTGGAAGTTCGAAGGAAGTAGAACCAATAAACAAAGACTAATTTCCATAAGAAGTGTGTATGAAAGGGATGACCCCTCAAAAGAGTAAACAAATCATTAATCCGTGTTCTCTCCAAAATTGATAAGCACTAATGACTAATGACACTTTCTTCTTCCTTTGTCATTACTCATGGGATGCTTTTCCCTCCTTCCAAAGCGTCCATCTCGTACTCTCCCCCACAACCTCTTCTTTTCATACGCTACATTTAACATGTTTACACATTTTTGTCTCTATCCCCTAATCTTCCCTCTATGCTTGACTGAAATACGTAATCTCAAACCACTGTAATACGTAATCTCAAACCACAGGACTACGTGCATATAGTAAGTAATAAGTACTCCCTTCCTTAAAAAAAAAAAAAGTAAAGTACTTAGTATATAACTTGAGTATTTCGGAAAAAAAATACCAAAACAAACGGTGTAGAGAACCGGCCCTTTACAGGAGTATATAACAAAGTATGTGACACTGTTGCATTATTTTGGGCACAAAGACGGGTAAAGAAGTGGTCTAGAGGAGGAAAAGGTGGTCCATTTACTACTAATATTAGACTAGTAGAGACACCCCATATTGTGTAAGTTCTGAGTCAATGCTGGACTCTAACTAAACTACATCAGTCTTACCTTGCTTGGTCACTTTCTTGTTTCTTGTATTTACACTCTAGCTATATACTGTTACACTACTTCACCAACACAGCTTCACTTCAGAGTTCAGAGTTTGTACTACTAGTAGTGAACACAACAACAACACATTTTTTTGTTCAACTTCATTGTTCTTCTCAAACAACTACAACAAATGGATCTCACCACCTCAAAGTACTATCAACACTCATCTCTATTTGCATCATCCCAAGGGGTAAGCTAGATCACTATAGTACAACATTCTCAAACACAAATCTTTGTTCTTATCTGTCATTTCCTTAGTTTAATACTTACATTCAAATGTACATGTTTTATGTCATGATTTTACACACATTGGCACATTCTAAATTTGAAAACTTATGTGTGTTTATGCAGGAACCACAAGAAGGAAAAACCAAGGCAAACCCATTTGCAGAAGCCTTAAACAGTGACATTATCACAGACCCTATTTGCAAGCTCAACTTAAAGGAAACAGCAGAGTTTGTCAAGTCATTGCCAATGAGTAGTTATAACAATGGAGGTACTCAATCAGCTCAAAGAAGAAGTGAAAGTATTGGTGTTAGAAAAATGGAGTCTCCTTCAACACCAGGAAGACCAGTGTTTAGCTTCAGTGTGTCAAGAAAGAGTGTGCCTTCAAAATGGGAAGATGCTGAAAAATGGCTCTTTGGTGGGGGTGGTTCATGCCATGCATCACCAGCTCACCATGCCTTTACTAACCATAATCATAGTAATAATGGTTTTGGTAGTCATGTTAAGCAATGTGAGTCTTCAAGGAACTCTATTTCAAAGCCAATAAGTGAAGTAATAGCAGAGAAGACTAAGGTTATTGAGGAGAAAGGGACACTGCCAAAGTTTATTGATTGCTCTGCTAATGCTACATGTATGGAGGACCACAAACAGCAACAACAAAATTCAGCTATTGCTTTCAATGGAGTTATAATTCCTGCTGATTTGCCTCTAAAAGGTATGCCATTTTTCTGAAGTTTTGGCTTTTAGAGTACTTTTATTATCCTAACAATAATTCCTCTCTTTTTAAGTCAGCCCCCACCAATTAGTGCCTTTTACTCATCTTAAATTTTGTTAGCTTCCTTTTGTGGGTTCGCTTTGAATGTTCCATAACTGAAATTGTATCTAACAGAAGTGGACTTTTGCATGCAATTTGTACTTGAGTGTTGCTGGTAAACAGTACTGTAAGTTATTAAGAAAACTAAGCTTTGTCTGCTATGCAAACTGTTTTGATCAATACTTGCAATTTGTCCCCAAGCAAATGGAGGGATTTCTCTACACAATTTTGTACATAATCTGCATACAGTGCCAGCTTTTATTGTTATATTGATACTATTGTTGTCATGTGTTTCTTGTGTTACTCATTGAACATATTATATTGACATTCAAAATTCATAAATATGAAAATGCAGATAAATTCACAGATGAAGTGGCACCATTTATCTCCAATTTTAGATACTCAGAGCCTACAAAAGAAGCATTTCTGTTTAAAAGCCACAAAGTTTGTAATGAGCCAATGAAAGATGCTTGCACAGATATGATCCCATTTCAGGAGGTAAAACACAGAGATATTGGCACTGAAATGACCCCTTTAGCCAGCTCCACAACTTCTAGGTGCCATACACCCTTCAAGAGCACCTCCCCGGCCCGGCACAACACTCCAACCAGCCGGTCTGGACCGCTTTCAATGATGGCCCAAGGTACATCAATTGACATGTCCCAGCTGCAAGAGTGTCACCTTGCCAAGATGCAAAATGGGTCGAGCCAATTTGACTCGGTTACGACTAATTGGAGCTCTAGGGAGGAGGAGGAAGAAGAGATATCCAAGAGCTTGAGGCATTTTGAGATTGGGAGGAGGAGTGTGTCTGTTTCTGAGTCTAGAGCTTGTGCTTGGGAAGAAGACGAGAAGAACAAGTCCTGTCTTAGGTGAGTGTGTAGAAAGTGACCAAAGCTAGTTAATCTGCTTGATAAGAAGTCTGTGCTTCTTAAGTTCTATTTAGTTGGTGGAGTATCTAATGATTTGGGTGAATTTGTCTTTGTAAGATATCAAAGAGAAGAGGCCAAAATTCAAGCATGGATAAATCTTCAGTCTGCCAAAGCAGAAGCTCAATCAAGAAAGCTAGAGGTACTGTTCATCTTGCCTAATTGTGGTTCAAAGTACACTTGAAAATTCCAATTGACAGACATGGTTCTAACTCCAGTCTCTTGTAATTCCCGCTGAATGAATCGAGTTGGTGAACCAAAAAAAGCGAAGATAAGAATTAGCCTCGAACAGATTTTAGATCGATATGTTTGGAAGAACCTTTGGCTTTTTAGTGAATATGCTTGTTATGAATCCAAATGAAATCAAGTACACCAGCATCCAAATTATTTCAGTATGTCTCCACATGTTTCATCATTTATCTATGGATGCATATGCACACATATCTATGGAGGAAATAGACAATCGCAATGCGCGATTCAAAGCCATGGGATCGAGCAACTCAGAACAAACATAATTAATCTATGAGAGTTCAGTGTGTTAAGTAGTAGTACTACTACATGTTAACATTCAAAGGTACTAGGAGTGTGAATCAAACTTTGCTTGAACACTAATAAACAAACACCAAATCTGTTGAGTTAGGTGGCTGCATTTTGTTGACTGTTTTATAGTTCGAAGACTGTGTGTTGAGTTAGTTCACAAGCATGCATAATCCATCTCGAGCCAAACGCAGCATGCATGCAAACAATATTCCTTCTTAAAATTTTCTTCTTCACCCCTTTCAAAAGATTGTTTCTTATCTTCTTTTCCTTCAAGTACCTTCCAAAAACCAGTACTTGTATTAAATTGGTCCTTACAAAGCATGCTTTTAGTCTAAGCAAAGGAAGAAGAACAGGAAATGGTCATGCGACTTTGCATACTTTAACATGAAACCATGTAGTTTTCATGTAAGACAACTGTTGTTATATTGTAACTTGTGTGTGACTGTTTGTGCCCATGTGATTCCTGTATCGATTGAATATATTTAGAGGATTACTTATTGGAAGTTTGCTATTGTTAATTATTAGGATAATGTGCTCGATTATACGGCATGGTTTCACCACTAGATACCCATTCTCTAATCATTGGTCAATATGACCCAAAACAAGATCTTCAAATTAGGAATGTAGAAGGTTGACACTAGACAATTTGGCATGTACATTTCTCTCCGAGCAGAGTGTTGCTCACTTGCTCTATCTGACAGTTTAAACTTTCTGGTCGAAGACGAATACAGAACACCCTCATCTATGATTAATAAATAAGGCTCATTATATCCTAATGTCATTGATTGATAATAACATGTTTACTCTTCAACTTCAGCTGCTAATATGAGGCCTAATTACGGGATCAAACGGCTTAGTTTTCGTATAAGCTGATATGTGTCTACTACTTGAACTGCACAAATGATGAAAATTGTTGGGATGGAATTGCTACAGGTGAAAATACAGAAGATGAGGTCAAATTTAGAAGAGAAGTTGATGAGGCGGATGGCGATAGTTCACAGGAAAGCAGAGGAATGGAGAGCATCAGCGCAGGTTGAGCACTCTGAACAAATCAGAAGGGCAACTGAACGTGCTCAGAAGTTAATATCAAACCACCGCCAAAACTCCCATTTTCCTCCTCATACTATTTCATGTGGCTGCTTCCCTTGTAATTCAAATAACTAACATTCCAGAAAATAATTTTGACCTTCACATTTATTGCATAGTACTACAACATAGTTTTCAAGAAGTGGTAGATATTAAAGATCATCCATGCATCATCATAGAGCGTTTAACGATGTACGCAAAATCCATGAGATCTGCCACTAGGAGTCTAGGAGATTACATCAAACAGATCCCTCTTCATGCAAAGTACCACACTTGAATCGGTAGCTTTTTATGACAGCAATTAAGCTTAAGAGAACTTGTATCACCCAAGCGTGAACGCGAAAATACTAGGATTCTTCACGAAACACTCTCTTTTGGGACCAATTTAGTTAGTTCACTTATTTTATCTCCCTTTTTGTTCAAAGAGAATCATAAATGACAATGATGTTGGCGGATACAAAGATGGAAACCTGGCACTGAGCTCATACACATGCATTCCCTCTGTAGAAAATAAATACAGAAACAATGGTCCTAAGTTCCCGGAATCACTTGAAGTCATGAACTTCAGTTAGCTCAATAATGTGTGATTGTTCTGGGAGATCATACCAGAATATAAATGTGAATCGTAATGTCCTATCATATTGGTTGACAGGAAACCAAAAATCAAAAGACAGCTTTTTCCTTTAGAATTGTCATCGGGTCCAAGTGACCAAGTTAGTAAGGGGGATTCGTGAGACCGTGCCTAAAATTTAGCTCAAACAGTACATTGGCATTTCAAATGTCACAAATCACGAAAACAATGATGTTCAGATATGACGGTACATTGTTACCATAAGGCTAAGGGGAAACATACAGGATATAGTAACAAGTGGAATATAGGAGTCATGCTAGTAGGGGTGTGAGTCGAGCTTGATCGTTCGACCATATTCATGTTTATCTATCTTAATCGAGTTTCAGTTCGATCACGAGCTTTAAATTGAGTTCAAAAATGTATCATAGTTCGGTTCATTTATAAGGAGTTAAAGGTCGGTTTGTTTAAAGTATAAACGAGTTATAATCGAGCCGTCCATATAAAGGAAAAAGAAATGCCAAAGTATAATGAAAACTAAATTTATTCCGGTTTTCATGAACCATCAAGATAATTGATAATTCAATTGATATCTAGATTTCCAACATCTAATAATCTCCATCTAAAACTTTTTAAGTAGTAATAGGTCACGGCTTATTCATAACTTCTATGTATGGACCTCTTTCTTGGAAGGCATTGCATCTCAATGCCACTCATAAATGTCTAATTTTCTTCCTTTACTGCCTCTCCGTAGCGCTTTCAACAAATAGAGAAGAATGAAAAATCAAGTCGCACTCATTGTATGTGTAACTAATCACAATCAAATGTGTTACAATTTTGGATAAAAAATGGATTTTCTTAATCAATTGAATCAAAACCGAAGAAATAGAGAAGTGTATGATTCACAAAATATACATAGCTCATATAAATCAATATGGATTACATAGCCAGTAACAGGGCTCGCCTTATCAGTAGAGTTGGCAGTCGAAGCTAAGGCACGAACGGCCGGGTTGAACAGCTGAGATGCTCCTGTCCCTCCAATCATGTGACGCCCCTCGGTCACTGCATTGCCAACTAGACGATGCATCCTACGAACTGCATCTGTGCACTCTGTCATCTGGTGCACAAACTCATCCTCTTTGGGGTTTCACAAAGTAGCTCATGAGGTCCGACGCTTTGATGGTTAATGTAAAATTGAGCATTCGTCGTCCAATCTTTTCCAGTATAACTAGTACATCGAAGGGTCACCACTGTAACAAAATACAATTGTTAGAACTCATTTGCACAATAACATTGATACCATTTGTTCTGCTGATGTCGCGGTCTAAGATCAGATATGCAAGTGTATGTGAACTTTCACCTGTCAAGGTTGATTTCAACTTCGTCATCAGGCAAGCACTTGTCACTTGTTTTGCTTTTTTTCTACACATTTCTCTATCTGTGCTTGTCGATTTGATTTAATACTTTCATTCTAAGTTTTACGGAGCACTTAGGCAGAATGATACTACATTCTATCATAAACTAATAAAGGTGCATGTCTATAATATTAATAACGTGGGTAATGTCATGGAACCTTTTTTGTGTGAAATGGATGAGGAATTAAGCAAGAAAATCAGCCGCAATGAAGAAATTAACACGACTCTATAAAATTCAACAAACTGATCAGATTAGTATGAATAAGTGCCCATTAATTTTCTAGGTGAAAATTCAACAATCTTCTAGGTAATTATTATCCATTTCACTAGTGACTCAGTATGAGATCCTTTATAAAATTTAGGATTGTGTGTATTAAACTTGATAACTTTACTTAGTAATCGAAGCTTAAGGAAAGCAAATTAGCCTGAGAGCTAAAGCTCTAAAGAATTGAACCAATGATCATAAACCTTTACGCAACAAGGAGACAAGCAATCCAAAACAAGAAAAAAAATAATCAGGTGCATGACAATATCCTGCAAATGCAAGATACATGCATGATTACATGAATGAACGAACTGAAAGACAAATTAATGAGTCCTTTGGTTGCTCTGACAAACTGGATGAATCCAACACCAACAAAACAAGGGTCCTTGAGAGTGAAAACGGGATAAATTACCACGCTCACAAATTCACAAGTGTACAAGTACTTCTAGCAAGTGTTTTTAGTAGTACTTCTATTTGCTTTCTTCGCAACTTTTCTGCTTGGGTAGCTTTTATCATGGAAACAACACGAGCTAGAATGCTACTAGATCCTACAAACTAGCTAGTCTGTTCTGGTGTCCTTTTCTACTCAATCTATAGGCCTCATTGTTTTTTGATGTAACAATCTCCAGACTTTCTGTGCACAACTTAGGCTTAGTTGGCATGAGATAATAATAATAGTGTGTGAAACATGGGCTTTTCAGAAGGAAAAGAGGCATGCCAACGTGAACAACGCAAGTGAAACATTGTAAGATATTCCCTGCCATTTTCTTGTATAATAACGCCAAGTTTGTAGCAAAATCACTCCGTATTTCCAGAGGGAAAAGAGTAGACCCATGGAACTTCGTTCGTCTCCACAGTCTTGCATAAATGGTGTTTACCTCTTACGATCCCAAGGATGTGACCTATCATTATTTTGGATTAGTACTTGGTAATGAACAATCAACTGCATTAACATGAAGAGGCTCAAATACCAAAACGTTAAAAAAAGAAGGCTAATATCAATCATTTCTTGTTTTCTGGTGCTAGGACAATATCTATAATTAGATGGCTGAGTCACAGAAATCATAAAATTCCAGGGTTTTTTTTTTCCAAGTTGAGCATGAGAATCAGACCCCTATCAAGTCTCAACCTCATAATCAAAGGAACTCTAACTATTTAAGCTAACTCTTGTCTTACTCGGTCTTGAAATTTTGAAGCTCATGGCAAACGAAAAACAAAAACCCCTAATAGATAAAAGTACATAACTGAAAGAATCAGCACTTAACTTTATTGTTAAGTTAAATTATACCCTCCAATCCTCCATCCAATAAACGGGCCTCAGCAACCAAACCAGATTGATTTGGTCCGGTCCAAATCCCAATCCACACCACAAGGCCCACAATTTAAAGCTAAAAATATCAAGTGACCGGAAAAGTCAAACTAAAACAGTCGGAAAGCCGAATTCTAGATTTTTTAGGACCAAAAACTAGACAAAATTAATCAAGTCCAGATCACTTTTTGAACAACCCTAATTACAACATAGTCGCTGACAACTTTCGATTGGAAATTTTGAATCTACAAACAAGAAATCACTAAGTCATATACAGAGTAACTATCGAATTTCATGGTTTATGTTGTCAACCCCACCAAGTCATACTAGCATTTCGATCTGTCTCGTGTGGCCGGAAAAAAACTCGTGAAATACATTATGCCTTATGGATTGAAACTTATTACAATGCATCGATCAAAGTATTCTTTTATTCGTGTAGAGCTTGTGCTTATCAACTCATATTGAGCTGACACGAGGCCTTGGACTCAAACCCCTGTTGGGAGTGTTGGCATTGTTTATCATGACTTGACAAACTGAAAGTTGCAGTCTAACAAATGCATGCAAGTTAATAACATAAGTTCAACTAACACTCTTTCTGATGATTGTAATGTTCCTTTTTCCAGATTTTATCTTTCATCTCCTCCAGTAAGCAATGGAGTGCAATTTCACATTTCGAGGAATTATAAGTTAAAAATGACATTACAATTTGCTCATGCTCAAAGAGACTGTATCATCGCCCTTGAGTCTACGCAGCTACTGAAGCGCCTTGAAGTGCCTACACAACTTCAGAGGATGATGATGCACATAACATAAGTCATAAATAGTAAATGCTCTCTTAACATTAAATTAGTTTACCATATAGCACAATGTATACAGCCAATAGCTAGTATTCGTTTCTATAAAAAAAAAAAAAAAAAAAAAAGAGCTATATATAACATAGCCGTCTGCGAAAATGCAGGATTCCTGTGAGCACTCAACTATACTTCTAAAACAGGATAACGAAACCTATATCCATGTTCCAAGTTCACAAAAACGCTTTATTCAGAACTCTCTGATAACAAGGCTTTGTTGGGACCTCTAATCACGAAACTCATCCATGAACTTTTTGTGGAATGCAGTCAGACGGTCAACAATGGCTGGGATCTTCTCCTCCTGGGGCAGAATTGTGCACCTGAAGTGCCAAGTGCCGGCAACCTTCCAGAGTAAACATAATACATGGTCAGCAACAAAAGGAAGACCCCGAAAAGGAAAGAAAAGAAACACTCTGTTGCCATACACAAGAAGCAAAGGCTCCAATATACTCGTAAACTAACCTGTCCAAAACCCGATCCGGGAACAACAACAATTCCAGTCTCTTCAAGCAGGCGACGAGCATAGAAGGCATCAGCGGGTGTGTGCACTGCTTCAGCAGCTTTGATTGCCTTTTGTGGAAGATTAATACGAGGGAAAAGGTACATTGCTCCCTCTGCTTTGTTGCATGTCACACCTTCTAAGCTGTTCAATGCATCTTCTAGTGTCTGCCAATATATCAAAACACAATAAGAATTCTATGCAGCTCCATTTGCAAACTTATATGATAACAGCAGTCACCAGATTTACAGTAATGGCCTATATCAATACCAGATTAATGAATTTTATGCTTTTTAGGTATAAGATTTACCATAAATAGAATGTTCATCAATTAGTCTGTGATCACAAGAACTAGAAAATAGAAATGTGAAGCTAAGCATCTAGACTCCATCTAGTTTACCTTTGCACGCCTAGCCAAGGATGAAAGAATTCCCTCTTTCTCAGCAGAGTAAGTTTCGTAAGACTCATCTCCAACCTAGCAAAATGAAAGATGCACAGTATTTAGGTTTTCGGAAAGGGGAACATGGTTCAATCCTATAATCAAAGAACATTTGCCATGATATGCTGTTCTATGAATCCACAATAATACAATATGCATTAAACGATGTTGACATCAATTAAAACACGAGCTTTCCAGATTCCAGTGTAGCAGTTTGTAACAACAGTTAACGATTATATGAATCACAAGACCAGAAGCCAGCTCAATATTCAGGAAGCCGACTTCCTTTCAAGTCAGGCCTCAGACCAATGAAACCATGTTGCTGATCTCTGTGTTACAAGAGGGCAACAAGCAGATCCCTTAGGGACTTCAAGTTACATTCAAACCATGACAAGAAATGGTCATTAACAATAGATCACCAACATGGTTGACCAGAATCACCAAGATGGTTAAGCAGAGAATAAAGCATGATAAAACCAAACAAAGGGAACACGAAGTACCTTTGGGGGGCTCATAACAAGACTGGCAAGAATCTGACCAGTTAAATTAGAACAAAGGTTGACAGAAGCAACTTTGTAGATTTGTTCCCTTATCTCAGGACTAAAACCAGTGACTTCCATGTAACCTCCTCTTTTCCCACATTCACCGTGATATCCTACAGTCACAAATATAAGTAGAGGTCAGAAATAATAATTTTACAGCAATGAAGCTTGGTTTTTTCTATATCCAAAAATGACAGTAGGCTGTACAGCTACGTACAGTACCTTTGGAAACTGATTGAAACGAGACTAAGGAGACATCTTTCTCCCCATATCCCATTGAACGTGAAATCTTCTTAAATGAGTTAAATTTCTTGTCTTCAACATATACATTGTCTTGGTACACCTGTGGTATCACAATATACCATCCCTTAGAAATTGAATAAAGCACTGATCTATCAATTATCTACAACATCATGAGAATGAAGTAGAACAGTAGAATCCATGCAAAGAATAGAAATATTGGACTCTCATTAACATATCAGAACTACTTGTCACATAGACTTGAACCCTGTAGCCTAGACAATGCTAGATATTAACTTTATATAAGCAAATCACCTCATCTGCAAGGAGAACAAGACCTTCATTCTTGCAAAAATCAACAATTTGCTGCTGGTTTTCCTCAGCAAGAACCTGAAAGAAAATTCTAAAAGTGTCACAGGACAAGTACAGTACATCAGTGATAGCCTCTCCTAAGGGCATCCATTAGAGGCACATGCACATGCACATATCACATCCTCAAATCTTATTATCTTAACAAAGACTCAAATACCTGCCCAGTCGGGTTGCCAGGATTTATCACAACCAAGGCACGAACTGTTAAACCCTTAGACCTGGCTGAATCCAATTGTTTCTTAAGGTCAGATATCTCCAATCCCCATCCAGTTGCTTCATCAAGATAGTAAGGAACCTGGTAGGGACAAAAAAAGACATGCATTACATTATATAATCAGGTAGAAAAAACAAAAAGAAAAAAGTCAAACATCTGAATGGAGTATCCAACAACAATGAATTGAAAGTTCTCGAAATAACCAATGGAGATCACAACTTACCAAAGTTCCTCCGTGAAGAGCAATTGCAGCAGAGTACAAAGGATATTGTGGAATAGGGCAGAGAATACCATCTTGCTCGTTCCTCAGCAGTAACTGCAACATCATGTGGACCTACAAGAGAAAAGAAAAATATCTAATCTACCATTTCACCCAAGAAGAAAAAATAGGAAAGGGAAGGCATCATTGTGGGCTTAGTATATCATTAGGAAAAAAAAAAAAACATACTGCAGGGCTCGCCCCATCTGTCAGGAAAATGTCATTCGCATTTGCCGGGAAACCATCGCGTGCTTCAATACCAGCAGCAATTGTTTCACGAAGACCCTTAATACCCTGTGACATGATCAAGCCAATTGAAAAGTCATTACACATTTACATGCGAAGCTCATGAATAGAACTAAAACTCTTTGTCTCAAAATCGTGCAGAAGGCGATATATTGGTTGAATGGAGACAGAAGTACATCAGCCAAAGAAGGAGAAAACAAGAACGTTTCCATTTAACCTGCCTCTCCATCCCCCACAGCAAAGACAACGTAAAACTTCTGGACTCTCTATTTTATATTCCTTCCATTCCTTGTAAATTGACCACCATTCAACTCAGATAACCCAGAAGGACAAAACAGATAATACTCCTCACCTGACTGTGACTATACGCACCAGTTGCTCTTCCTGGTATTTGATCAAGAATTTGCCAAGCTCGCTCTATTGAATCAGCACTGCAATACGCAAGAGGAACAAAGAGGACATAAACACCTACTACTGCCACTTTTAAGGGAATGTAAATCATCATCCCCCCCCCCTTTCTCTATCTATCTATCTACTACAGAATTGACTCACGATAGCAGACTCCTGGCTCTCTCATTTTCAATTATAACATAACATGATTTGCAAATTCACTTACTTGACAAGTAGATGTTAGTCGATTAGTGACTTTGCTAATAAAAGGCATCGCTATAAATAGATGGGAAACCACAGTGCACTGAAATACCTGAATAGTCCCTGTGTCTCACTCTTGTCCAAGATGTTCGGATGATCACACAGAGCAAGAACCTGGTGACCATCAAAATCATTCAGATATGATCTTTAAATTTACTATTAGTGACAGTGACACATCCAATGATTGAGACTAACCTCTCGGAAAAAGGTGATTGGCTGCTGTCCAAGAGATTGAGGATTCCCAATATTACAGTAAAGTATCTGCAGAAGTTAAAAGAAACTCAAGAGTCTGATAAAAAAAGCATAAAGACGGACTCAGTATGACAATTATCAGCAACACACTTTTCAAATTTGATCAAACAAGGTGAAACTTAATCATAATCATAATGCACTTGAGGGATCTTGCCAATTCATTTTCCTTTTTTTTGAAAGCTTCTAGAGTTGTTCTATCGTTCAGACCTATAATAGAACAACTCTCTGGCATATGCCACTCTGACACTACTCTATCCCAAAGGTTCCCTATGTCTATGGCACTCCTCCTATGCACCACTAAAATCGACACTCTTATTTACAAAATGTAACACTATACATGTTTCTTAAATTTGGAGACTGTTCGGCAATAACTCCGAGTAACATAGTCTACATGAACACTGCCACCTTTCACATTCATAAAAACAAGTCATAGGCCATTTGAGTATTTAATAGGTCTAGTAGAGAAGATAGATTGCAATGAACAAAGAGCTTGATGCAAATAAAAAAGGTAACCTTAAATATATGCCAATACCAGAATCGATAGAACTCAATCAACATCTTTTAAAAGTACTAGTTTTCAACTTGAGTAATACTAACTTCTGTTATATTCCTTTAAGCATGTTTTGCTTGGGCCGGAAGAGAGAAAGAGAATGGTTAAATATACCTCATCAAAGGGAAGAGAGCCAGGCTGCTCCTTCAGTTGTTCTTGCAACCTCTGTGACAAGGAACACCACAACACTGTTAGATCAAAAGAGGCGCCAATGGCTAAACTATGCAAATCAATCAAATATGATAATAAATCTGATTCAGATCCATGATTCATAATACAGAAAACTTGATAAACTGTTAAGCTTAACCAATGCAACAGTTGCAAGCTACTAAAACCACAAAAAGAGTTTCAAAAACATCGCCATAGGGAGACCAGAGTCGAATCATACCTCAGCCTGGGTAACAATCTCGCCACGAACAGCATATTGACATTTCAATACCTGAACGTAAAATCATCACACAAGTAAAAAAACCAGTCCACCAAATACAACAGCACAAATAAAGCCACTCCAAGTCAGGAAACCAATAAATAAGAGAATCATTGTGCTAATCATCTACTCCAAGTGCCATATATGATCACCACGAAATTATTAAAAAGACGGACTAGTCACTCATTGAGTTAAAATGGTCACTTTTTACAACACTTTAACGAAACTTTAAGCCAAAAAGTGATCACTTTTGGACCGTCAAAATTTAACTTAAAACTAGACCATCTCATACAAGAGTTTCTGTGTAATCACAGTGGATTAGGCAGCTTCATTACAAAAGTAAGCTCCAAAATACACAAATCAAATTCATACAAACAATTAAAGTGTCCAAAGCTCAACTCAACAAACCAGTAAATCGAGTGAACTCAAATCAACTTCATAACATAACATTTGAGTAACATACAAAAAGGTCCCATCAAAAAGCCAGGGACAAACAACCACCCAACTACAATCATATTATATAAGATAAAGCATACCTCAAAAAGATTATACAATATAAAGGACATGATCTAGCATACAGTAAACCCACTAAAGTACCAATCAACCAAACTCAACATTTAAAAACAAACAAATTAAAACAAACAAATTAGAACTAGCTCAAGTGTTTAAAGTTCCGTTGCCCCAATCATGAGGTTGGGAGTTCGATTCTTATCAGCGACTTTGTGCGCACATTTCCGACCCAAAAAAAACATACAAAAACAATCAAATTTAACTAAAACTAAAACACTCAAACAACAAAAACCCAAATGAAAAAACACAAAATCAGCAACACCCATCAACAAAAAACAAATCACAAACACACCCACCAAACAAAACCAACCAAACACCAAAAACCCACCAATCAAACATGATCAAATTAATCATAAGCATGAAATAAGAATAAAGATACAACCTTTGGATTAATGGTCTGAAGAGTGAGAGGTTGAGGCTTAGAGTCCATAGAAGAAGTAGAAAAAGGTGAAGAAAACAAAAGGGTGGTATTATTACAAGCCCCAAGAAAGTTAAGATTTTGTGAAGAAAGGGTTGTTCTTCTTCTTCTTATAAGATGTTTACCACTTTCTGCTAAAAATCTCCGCATTGTTAGTAAAAAAAAGGGACCAAATGCCCGACCAAAATATATATGTATGTGTAGTATATGGTAAAATATAGTACCAAAAATAAAAGTATATGGTAAAAATAATATGGTAAAAAGTGAAAAACCCACAGATTTAGGTTTTAAAAAAAAAGGGAGGAAAGTCAGAAAGTGAGAAAATTTGTCTCTTTTTACGCAAGAAATCTTTTGTGGTGTGACAATTTGACAACGTTTAGTGTGTACTTTTTTTGTAAGCCGCCCATAGGATTATAGGAAGGAAAGTTCGTAAGCTATGTAAGTATTTATCATGTGATGTGAAGTGGATGGTTTTGGTGTGTTTAATTGTGTCATTATGTGCGTGTGTGTGTCTGACTTGGAGATCCAGTTTTGCCGGCTAATGCTATTCTGTGTGTTTCGGACAAGGTGGATGGATTAAGGTTTTCAAGGATTACAAATCAATATCATATATATATATAATAGTTAATATATAAAGCAGAAGAATTTCAAAGCTTTTAATATATTTTAGAAATTTTAATTTATGTTAG
>CAAKMY010039202.1:0-15981 GCA_901111285.1 Corrigiola litoralis
AGCCTTAGGCCCCATCCCCCCACCCTCTCCCCCCTAGATTCCTGCCCTTACTCTCCCTCTCTCTCATACCCAATTTGATAAACATATGCTATAAAACAATATAAGCCAACTCATTTCTCTTTTCTCTCAAGTAACCCTTTGCATTGACAATAACTTGTGTGAAACCTCATTAGAATATCACATATAGATATGTAACCCTTTTTCATAAGTAAACCACACTCTAGAAGAAAAAAAGGGTACCCATCTATGTATCTCAAGGGTCTAAATTATGATATGACAAATAGAAACAAAAAATTACATAAGAGGGTCTTTTGATTTTTTTTTTTTTTTTTTAACTTGCCCACTTCTCATTTTAAATGTAACCTTTCTTATATTCTCTTCTTTAACACCGAGATGGAATCCATCTTTGTGCATGACGATTGTCTATTTCCATTCTAGAGTACTTGTTTATGTTTCAAGGACAACTGTCTTTGGACAAGAAGAAATAGACTTTGGATCTGTGTGTCAATACTTGGGAGAGAGTATTCACAACCATCTACTCAGATTTACTTAAATTAATCACTAGAGGAATCTACTTGTTGACTTTACACAACTTGAAAGTTTGGTTTTGCTAAAGGAATGGCCTCCTAAGTCTTGCTTTGGAGGATGGAGAATTTAGTATGCCATAGTGCACTGTCCATGGCCATATAGATGTGGGTTGAGAACATGTAGATTTGCCCCATCCAATATATATTGTATTTATCGTTTCTCTGTAACGTTTTAATTTTATCATATGTGATATTTAACTATCATTTCCAGTTACGAATTATAATGAGATCAGTAAGATACATTTGTTTATCAAATTGGTAGCTCGTAATTGTATCGGTGGGGATTACTATTGGAAATCTTATCTTAGTACTTACAATTTGGAGTAAGAGTTTTAGTGTCTGAACTGTAGTCTCTAGTAACATCATATTATCAGGTCCTTCACGGTAAATCTGTAGTTGGACGTGTATTCCCCCCATTTTTAAAAACCTTTAAAAAATTTCACTGTTTTCAATGCGGAGATTATCTGTTTATCGTGTTACTAATTTACTATACATGTTTTGACAGAAAGGCATTGAGTTTTCTATTGTGCATGCATCTTTGGGTGTACTTCGACGTTGGATTATCATTATTTTTTTCTTTTTTTTTTTAAATATTCGACGTTGGATTATATAGAGCATAAAAGTTGATCTTTTGGTTTAATGAGTTTTGACAAAAACATTAAGTTTTCTTACAATTATACAACAATCTACCTGTATCAGATATATATATGTCATACGATGAGGAGCATAAGCTCAAGACAATCTAAATTAGAGCCAAACCTCAAAATGCTTATTTGGAATGGACTCATAACGCTATAGTATTGGATACTCTAACGTGTGCCGATTTTTGATGCTAAATCATCCGATGTATTTAGATTGGACTTTTAAATAGCCTTCAGGAGAAAAAAAAAAACAAATGGACTTATTTTTTAATGAATGGACGATTCTTAAACAATCCCAAGAAAAAGATAGAAAAGTTATATTTAGTAATTTAGTTCTATCTTGTGGAGGTTGTAGGTACGTAGCATCAGAAGTTACAGTCTAGTTACTTTTGATTTAAATAAATTACCCATAAAAACATATGATGGTCTGATCATAGGAGATTTAGGAGTCAGGACATTCTGCTGTGAAATCTAGCTAACGCTAGTGTTAACAAGTTCTTACGCAGGATGAAAGATTAGCATATTCCAACTACGTAGAAGTTTATATTGTATAAAAAGGATTCTACTATGAACACCATAAAGTGATCACCACTCCTCTCTCTCTCTCTCTCTCACTTTCTATTCTCCCTCCCTCTCTTTTCTCTCTAAAAAATTAGCAGCTGTTGAAAGGAGCTAGTAAGGTATATAAAGCACCTTTCATAGCAACAGTAAACCATCTTCAACTTCCAAAACCTTGTATATATAATCTCCTCAATTATTGCTTGCTAAAAAGTTTGAATCTCTATACTTAACAGTGGAACACTGTCCACTCTATAACCTCTACATGTCATCTCTCATTGCCTTCTTGCTAAGATACTGATATGAAGATCAGATCAAGTGCAGTGGTGCTGTAAGCTTGGTGGTAGTACAAGCAGCTGCCTATTCAACAAAGGAGGGTCATGAGTACTACTTGTACTGGGATGGCTTTCTTCCCTGCAAATTTCATGCTTCAAACTCCAAGTGACAATGACCACCATCAACCTTCTTCTTTAGCTTCCCTTCTTCCTTCATGCAATCCACAAGATTTTCATGGTATAATATACCCTCTATCTATCTCTCTATCTTATTTAGGGGATCCAAGGATCACAATTCATTTCTAGTCTGGGTTATTCCTTTGCTATATCATACTCCTATAAGGATCACCCGTGAGCATGTACACTGGTTTTTACATGGTGCAATTTGAAGTACTTAATAATGAAGTGTTCGCGCTTCAGCGATACACTATGAATGACTTAACTAACTTGAGATGTGTTTTGTTCGTGTAGTTGGCCCAGTAGGACTTGCACCGATGCTAGGGAAGAGATCTATGTCGTTTTCGGCCATCGACATGTGCGAAGAAACAAATGGGAACAATAATGCAGGAGAGGAGGATTTGTCAGATGATGGGTCACAATTGGGAGGGGCAGGGGAGAAGAAGCGGAGGCTAAACATGGAGCAAGTTAAGACCCTTGAGAAGAATTTTGAGTTAGGCAACAAGCTTGAGCCTGAGAGAAAAGTGCAACTGGCTAAGGCACTTGGCTTGCAACCTAGGCAAATTGCTATATGGTTCCAAAACAGGAGAGCTAGGTGGAAGACTAAGCAATTGGAAAAGGATTATGAGATTCTTAAAAGGCAGTTTGATGCTCTCAAAGCTGATAATGATGCCCTCCAATCCCAAAATCAGAAACTCCAAGCAGAGGTACATTAAACTTTAGAATTTTCTTGAGCTGAAGTCCACTCATGAATGTCTTGTACTTTGTTATGTCTTCTGATTTTGCAAACTTCTCCTAGTCTTTGAACCAATATGTTGCTTTTTTGATGCTTTAATAAGGAGCACCATTATTCTTCAGTCACCTTTCTCTATGTATTAGCTTTTGGGGTAATGTTGATTGATTTGTTCATATTATTTCCTGAAAGCAGCCATAAAGATATTTATAAGAAAAAAGCTCCTCATCTCAATTCCCACTTCAACCTACACAAGTACCACAAATCACCTTGAGCTTTCCTCTTTACTTAAAATAAGTAACATGAACTTTTTAATTTGTTCTCAACTTATGTACGTCAACTTGGAAGCGTTTTTAGGCTAATCAAGACTGTATATTTGACTGACCTTATGTAAAAGTTCGTGGATTAAAGTGATCTCATTAATGTTAACATCATGATTTGCCTATTTTTTTACTTAAGATGGGTGAATTTCATTTGCAGATTATAGCACTAAAAAGTAGGGAACCAACAGAGTCAATCAACCTAAACAAGGATACTGAAGGGTCATGCAGCAATAGGAGTGACAACAGCTCTGAGATCAAGTTGGATATCTCAAGAACTCCAGTTGAAAGTCCACTGGATCTTTCAGCCCATCCAGCAAACACCGCCACGGCCGCCACCACCACTGGCAGAGCTCTCTTCCCACCAACCTCCATGAGGTCCAATGGGCCACCAGTGGCCCAGGTTTTCTTCCAAAGCCCACAACCACCATCAGTCAAAGAAGAGACTTTCACCAGCATGTTTTGTGGGATGGATGATCAAACTGGATTTTGGCCTTGGATTGAGCAACAGAACTTCAATTGAGTTTTTCCCTCTTTTTATTTTATCACTTTTGTTGGGAAATATTTTATTTATGATCTCACAAGAAATTAAGTTACTGAATTTAACCAAATAGTTCCAATCTTTCTTTTTCTTTCGTAAATGGCTTATTAAAAAAAATTTGGTGTATAAAGTTCAATATATCAAGCTCAATTAAGGGGTTCCTGCTCATTCGGGTTTTTCACTAGATCTTAAAAAAGAATCAATAAAGGAATATCTGCCTTAATCATTTTTGTAGTTATCTTTCCTAGTGTAATTTTGATTCATATATAGGTTATTTACATGTGTTGAAGTTTCAAATTCAATTATATTTTGAATCCGCAAAATTAAGTTTGTAAGACCAACAATGAACAATTTGTTTTATAGTAATTACTGTCCATATACCTCCAAGTATTACATGTCCTAATCCAACTATCTTGAAGATTACAATTTGGTTCAACCTCAAATGTGCTATTTTGCCATTAATAGGCACCCTCAAACTTCACCACCCATGACAAATAGTATGTTCCATGTTTTATAAAGTTACAGGAGTGTATAAAAATCGGCTCATATGACTTGACCTTTTCTATTGGCAATTCGAAGATGAGTCTCTTTATGTTTATAGGATCATTTATGAACATAAAGTACTTATCAAATTTGTACTCCTTGTGTGTCAATTGTTTGAGCATCAGAGTCAATGTTGTAAAAGAGATTAGCTTAAATAAACTCTAATCAAACTTTCTTTTAATTTTTTGTTGAGGTTTTAAGATTAAATACGATTTATAATCAGAAACTTGTTGGTCAACTTGCTACCCTGCAAATATGCTAGTATTTCTGTAGCTAGTTTGCAGATGAAAAAGGCAGTTTTACTTTTTACAGTGGCCATACTCAGTGTGCTTAAAGTAGAAAAGTTGGTAATCATGAAACCATGATGATTGCATCAATCACTGCATGAAATTCACTTTATGGCCGTAAGGTAGTGAACAAAATCTACTTGAAGTTAGTAAACAAAATAAAACCTTACGGAGTATTTTTTAATTTTAACAGAGAAAGTAGAAAAAATAGAGTATCATGCACACATTCCGAGGATGAAAAAGGACAAGGAGAAGGATGGGGAAATTCAGGGGGAAGAAAACAAAGAAAAGAGAGTGGGAAATGGTCGCTTTCTTGAGAGGGACGTTGGGCAGTCTCTATTTTGACAAAGAAGGATCAAAGATGCTTTCTTTTATGTTTTTTTTTTTTTCTTCCAAGGGTATGTGGAATAGTGTAATGGTATTGGTGTCAAATTGTTCACTAGTATAAGTTTATTAAAGTTGCTGTTGCTGCTCCTGCTCGATTGAGCTAGGTGATTTCAAGGATTTTGCAAATGGCCCTACTGTCATCCATCATATTCAAGAAGAGCAATCTTGTCACCCAACAAAAGTCTTGAAGGTTGTGGATATGGGGCTTAAGCCCTTTGGATGTGGAGGATATCAAGCCAAGTTATTAGCTTATAAAATTGTATGGGCCATGCTATGTTAAGATATAATTTAAATTGATGGGTAGGAAGCTTTTTGGGTGGTCTAATATGAATGAATGAGAAGATTTTTAATATGATGAGTGAAGTTATATCTTTGGCATAGTTTGTTTGATTGTTATACAGACTAAAAATGGATGGAAAGGAGCACTAATGACATCTAGCTACTTCCATCATTTTTGCATAAGAGTAAGAAAAATCAATAAATCATATATTTTAAGGGATTTGTATCTTTAATTCTCTTTAGTTAGGTTCTACTTAAGGAATCTACGTTAGTTTTCTCTCATGACGAAATATGATAAATCATACTAAAATTAGGAAAATCTGGTTTTGTTTCTTGGTTGTTCTTTGGTTAATTTACGATGCAAGAATAATCAATGCACCTCAAGCAGAAAATGGCGCAAGTCCAATAAGTCATAATATAGCGGATAGGGTGGTGGATTAAGGCATGGTGCCCTAAATCTTCATAAAGTCCTCAGATTTTGTAAGATGTCTTTATTGTTTGATTTGGTACCCACATAGTCCAGCGACTCGTTGAACCATTTACAAAATCGTCCCTCTTACAACAAGTTTACTTACGTGGAATAAGGGTGTGTCATAACGCCTGGATGACGAAGATATAGTGATTACTGGAGTTCTCCGGGATTGGGAAGGAAAATTTAGATTTGTGTCCTCATCCCTAATATAGTTCTCTACGATCAATTAGGTGGAGGTATATATGACCCATACAAAATTCTCAAAATGATCGAATTGACTATGCATTTTCTTATGGTGTTTAGTTCAGGTTATGTAAATGCAAATACAACAATGTAATAGTCCTAATGAAGGTCTGCAGAAGATGCATTTGAGCTCAATTTCATTAGACTTTATGCGATGACGAGAGAGACTTTCAATTGTTTATAAGTATAATGAGTTAAATTCGGTTGCATATGCTCTTACAAAACAAGGAAACTCTAGAAATAAGGAATTAATGCATGAATGAGCTTGAGCATGGGCTTACATAACATATGGTGTGTTTTCTCTAAACACTTAGTGGAATGTGAGGGAAGTTAATTGTCAATATAATGCTATTAATTAAAGTCGTATGAGTTTACACTTAGAAGGTGTAATGGTCTCTTTTATAAAAGCCAATAAACAGTAACATTTTCTTAGTTGTAAAAAAAGTGACATTGAACAAAAAAACTAATGTCATGTAAGAATAAAAAAACTTAATTTCTTGTTCTTTTTTCTCTTTGGTGAACAGTTTCTTGTTCCTTGATAGACATAAAATTCACCTACATAACGTACATTATGTTGTATCTGCTGATTAAATTTGTGTATCTGTCTTCATATTCAAGAATGTTACCAGTAGGCATAGACTACTACGATATCCTAATCAAGAAGTAACCAAGATCTGTCAGATAGGAGCCTAACTTAAGAGTTAATTTAATCAGCCCTTGTAAGATCATATTCCAATCAAATACCAGGGCGGCAGAGCATATATATCATATCCACCATCTACTATACTTATTATCTTTTTTTTTTTTTTTGAAAGGTACTATACTTATTATCTAAGGTCAAGTTATTTGGGTGAGCTATATTTAAATCCTGGGATCATGTGCATTAAGTACAGATTAGCTTCTTGTCAGGAACATGGATGGAAGTTTTGGCATTTTGATTGTTGTTTCAGATGCCAACATCTTAACATCTACTTAATTTGAATTATCACCAAATCAGATAGTGGGAGATTAAGTTAAATTGTAAAGTCTAGATGCTCCATAAGTGGCCACGTGCTTAGAGACTTAATGGAATTAACAACTACATAATGGAGATTATAATGGATTTTCTTGCAGATACTGCAAACTCTTAGTGAAACAATTCCTGTCATGTTGGGCGATTATTGTAACTACGGAATATAATATAAGCTAGAGCATGTGGTGGGCACTTGCGCTAGCAAGAACATAGAAGCTCCACAAAGTACTCTCATTGGTTCTTAATTCTATCGCGCTTTTTGTTTGAATCTTTATTAATTTTGGTTGTCCTTGTTTTTCTTTAGTTTCGGAAAAGGTGGTACTGCTACAACTCTACAAATGTTACAAGCAATTAGCAATGTCTTGGGATCAGGTTTGTGTCAACGGTTTATTTGAGGTGTTTTATAATCCTTTTTATCTGTTCTCTAATTAGGTGGTTATGCTAATGGAGTCAAACTCATGCGTTCAGAAATGATTAGGACAAACATTTGTATCGAAGTTTGTGCCAATAACTTTTAGTTAACACAATGATTAATCCTCAGGTAGATATATCTTTGCAGTGAAGACAAGTGTAGGATATCAGTACATGTTTCTAGAACATATGTTTTTCCTACAGCAATCTCGGTATTATCAGTTTATCACGGTTAATAACGACACATTCAACATGATTCTTGAATATGTCATGAGCACTGGAGCTTCCCTCACACAGGTCGAAGTTAACCGTCAAACTAGTGATTGAACTTTTATTTTCTCTTATCGATTAGGACCTGCACTTTTTTTTTCCTTGGAATACTTCGGAGTTACGGTGTTGGTTAAAAACTGGGGCGGCTTTCATTAAATCATAAAATGAAAAGGAAATGGGGCACAAACATGGAGCACCAACTTTTATCCCCAAAACACCTTCCATTCCCACTGTGAAATACCTCGAAGTTGCCGAAAGCACCACCATTCTTTATCTCTATGACTTTGATCTTTCATTATTGTTAGAATAAGAGTATAGCAATCGATAAACTAGGGATACTTACCGAATTTCAAGGTTGCGCCGTGGTATGGTAGCCACTAACTTGAAAGATATTATGGTCCGACAATGGTGTTAATCGTTCACACGCCGGAATAATCTCCCCAAGGTTAACACAACAGCCTCTCGAAATGACCACTCACGAAAAGAATCTTGGAGTTTGCACAGTAGTACAAATACCCAGAGAAGAAACGTTACAGGGACAGAAGCTGTAATCTCGGTCATTTACTCGTAATCATGATTATCCATGATCATGATCATTAAGAACGAAAAATAAAGCAGCAAATCAGTAAAAGTCAAGAATGTATTTGGACAATCCCCAAAATGAACCTAGACAAAATTAACAAACCAACCAAGTTCTAAAAATAGATTTTAGTTTAGTTTTAATTCCCAAGCCCAAGCCCAAGTCCATAGCCCGGTCCGGGCGGCGCGCGCGCGCGAGTGGTCTAGCCCAACAAGACTTACCTACACAAAAGCCACTTTAGGCTTGTTACTTGAACATAAGAGGAAGGAAGACAAATATATATAGTCAAGGACAATGATATAAGTTGTCTATACCATTAATTACTTCCAACAATTGCAAACACCCCAAAGCCGATTCCCACAACCTCTTCTTCTCCACCTCTATGAAGTCAATTTCTACAAATCTTTGCCTCCCTTCAACCCCTCCTCGTTTCTTATTCTAAGCTAATGAAGAGAACCAATACAAAGTCCTCTCATATTCTAGTCACGTGGGATTAGCTTCCCACCGTTTGATCAGAATTGATCTTTTAGAGGTAGATCAAACGGTGCAAATTGGCCCATTCAAAGACAAGTTCTCGGTTTCGTTCGTGCGTTGACCAGTTGGTACTGGACTTCTAGACTCATTTGGGCTTGCACGTTTATGGCTTGGCTTGAACATTTGATGAAGCCTGTACGCTAGTTGGACAATTTGCTTAGCTTGTTCGATTTCTTTTTTCTTTTACTCCCATCTTCTGAGCATATTTGTACCATAAATCATCCTCCTGCAATGAATATAACAAAGTCGCATTAAATCGTCCGAGGGAGGAATATAAAATACGTGGTAAATAGCCCAGATGTCATATAAAATGGGGAGAAAGCACATATAAAATACAGGTAAAATACGCACTTAACAATTATCTTCCATTAGCTCTTTATCCAAATATTTTCCATTATTATCAATATGTTGCATAATGTTAATATAGAAAAAGAGCAAAACTCTTGTTTCAACTAGAACATTACTAAAATTCAAATAACGAAAATATGTAGAGGTACATACTATTACATGTGATAGATAATAGATAGGTTGAAAAGCACATAAGTAAAGGATAGACTAAATTTTTTTAAAGTCTTAGGTGAGAATCAGAAAAAAAAAAAAAATAGAGTACGTATTCATTTTGTTTAATAAAGACAAAGTAAAACATAAAACATTAATAAAATAACATTAATTTAAATTAGCTACTTTACTAAAGATAGGTAATCCTCACCTCTAAAATTATTTGTGAAGACAAACCATTAACTGCCACCTCACCACGTTAACAGGCAAAATAGACGGAGTTACAATGTGGGCATCCAAAGTGGAATTTTGACCTATTTCGAGGTACCCAGAAAGGAAATACGCAAACTTCGTGCATGGCATTTTGGAATAGTACAGGCACCCAAAACGGATTTTTTCCAATAAATAACATAAAGCTTAGGACAAAATGCCCCTAAGGAATACGTGAAAATCCTCATTTGTGGCTTTTGTTTTTTGGTGGTTTAATTTGTGGATTTTGTTGCTGTATATCCTCATTTTCCTTTAATTTAGCTCCACCCTCGCAAACCACCGATATCATATAATCAGAGTTATAGGTTCAAGACCTTGGTAATGCAGCAGTGTTCAAACTCATAGGGATCGGAGAATGATGATGAGAAAGCAAAAAAATTAATATTTCCTTTTTATTTTGTTCTACCAAAAAAAAGCTTATGACGATTGGCTAATGAGAAGCCACGCAATACACTGTCAAAACTCTGTTAGCCACAGGAGAAGTTGCGCGCAAATACCTGTCAACTAACAACCTCATCCACTTTCCCTCCTTTCTCCTTTCATCATCCAACAAAACTATGTCCACAACCACAACCCCTACCACCCCACTACTCTCCCCTCACTACACCACCACTAACCACCGTAAAATACTCAACTTTTACCCTTCTAAACCCTCCTTCAAACCCCTCAGACCCATCACAAAAATCCATGTTTCTTCCCCACCAAACAAACCCTCCACCACCACCATTGACACCACCTCTAAAACCAGCCAAGAAACCATATTTTTTGACGGTGGGGCCCACTATGGTGACTTAGCTGCAAACTTGCTCTTTGGTTTTACCCTTCTATGGCTGCCATTAACCCTAGCTGCTGTTTCGAGGGCATTCTTTCTGAGGTACAGGTTTACCAACTTAAGGGTCACTGTCATTTCAGGGTTTACTGGACAAGATAGGAGTGATTTTTCGTACAAGGTTATCAAAGATGTGCAGGTTGTTCCTAGGTTTATTGGTGAGTGGGGTGACATTGTTATAACTCTTAAGGATGGTACTGTTGTTGATTTGAGAAGTGTGCCTAAGTTTAGGGAGATTGCTAAGTATTGCCTTGCTATGGCTGATAAGCCTGCTGTGGTCAAAGAGGCTGGTACTAAAGGGTTTTGATTTTGTAAATTGTGTTTTTTAAAGTAATAATACTTCATTAATTGTGACTTGCTGAGGGTATGTAAATTTTGTTTTATAGTTTCTTTCTTGGACATGGATTTTTACTTTTCTGTTGTAGCACGACACTGTAATTTGTATTATAGTTTTCTTGTGAAATCAATGAGAATTGAGAGCTACATTGATTTTGATGTTATGCCTCTCTTGAGCCAAGGTTTTTGTTTGGTGCACTTTCCAGGCTCAATTGGAAACAACTTCCCTATACGAAATGCAATACAGGGCCAAAGCTGCGTGCTTTTAGAAATATAGGGGCGCACAAAGTCGCACATAAAAATCAAACTCTAAACTTGTAAGTTAGGAGCTAGACTATGTGTTTCTGGCTGAATTAGTGTACGCTTTCTGACTGATTATCATGGTAGCTCACAACATCTGAGAGAGGACTATGTGTTCTCTCCAAATATGGCTTAGAAATTTGATGTACGACTTACCGAAGCCTTCCAATGTTTGCGAAGGAATAGCTTTAGCAATTTCAGAATGTTTGAGCTTTTTGATTGGTAGTATCCTAGTAACTAATTAATCATGATAAGTTACAAATTATATCTTGTCGTGGTTGGAAGAAATGGTTGAGGATGTAAAAGGAAGGCATTAAACTGATCAAAGTCCGTTTCTCGTGTGAGCTGATTGTTCATGCTCCTGTTGGTGCCCTGCCTGTGATCAAGTGACCACCTTCTAGTTGATCACACTTGAATGAGCCTCGCTTGTCTTCCATGTATGTGGCCGTTTGCAAAGAGCAAGCGACACTAGAATGTAAAGTAGCAATCTTCATGGCGATATATTGTCTCAGGCAGTAAGCAGTCGTTTCTTATACAGTTACATTGCGTGTAATTTGGTGCTGATGGAAGCAAAGCATTGGATGTACGCTTACATTTGACATTTTGAACTTGGTTCAGAATGGTCGATGGAGATTCTAGTCCCGGTTCTTTTGAAAGATAACTTGCTACCTAGCTTATCTGCGTGGTCACATAGAGCTTTAATTTGATCATGGCCACCATGAAATTGTTCTATAGAAACTGGCTTTAATTTCTAAGTAAATTATCAGTATTCACAGCAAGTGAAAGATTTCTTATCTTCAGAAGCACTAATGACCGCAAACTAGAAATCAAGTTGTATTCATTAGAGTTGGAGCAAATAATCGTATCTGCTCTGCTATAGGAAGACTGTGATACACTGTTTTCTAGGGATCGAAGACGAAAATTTGTTCACAAGGAAACATAATCCGAGTAAGACGAACTAAAGAAGCTAAAGAGAGCTAAGATTTAAGAACTAAACTAAAGGACACAAAGGAAACCAACGACATACAACAAACATCTAAATAAGCAATATTATTAACCCAAGCCATAAACAACTCCTAGTAAAGAGCACAATACGCCTCTCTTTAAAATTAAATATCAATAGCACTGAGTCTAGTGATTCGCAACCATGTATGTTTCTCTTCAGGAATGAGAGAAGATAACAACTCTACGCGGAAATGTTATGGAAGCACACAGTCTTAAAGAGGGTGATTGTCCAGGAAGTCATAATCCTCAAGCAAATTTTTTATAGCAAGAGCATATATCAATTTCCACTTCAAGATGAAAGAAATTGTACTCTTGTCACCTTCCCTAAGTAAGCTAAGAGTGATATAGTTTTGTGTCCCTGTTATTTTTATCACATCAATTTTGGGGCTTTCCCCTCCTTTATCTCGAAAAAAAAAAAGGCAAAAAATAAACCTTACCCTGGCTGGTCCTTTGAAATGACAATCCGAAGGCCATCTATATATTCATCTCATGACCTGGAAGTCCATGGAAATACAAATGGGTTGGTATATATACTTCTTAGTGTTCTATTATGGCTCCTATAGGGTCGATATTCATGGACTCGGAACAAAATAGTAATGTATTTGGCCCAATTCGGATGTGGTTATAAGTCTAGACTCGCAGGAAATGCCATACACTTCCCATACCCATATGGTTGTAATGAGCCTTTGGGGCTTCACCATCCAACTATACGCTTGTACCTCTACTGATAAGTGATTACATATAGCATATGAGATATGTGGTCCTGCAAAGCTGCAAGTCCTGTCTCAGCTAGTACTTTTTATAATTCTGAAGTACATGATCAACATTCATAATTGTTGTCTTAGCAGTCTTGTTTGGAGCTTTTGAGAGAATCTGGTTTCTGATTTGAAAGGTTTTCACTGTTCAGGTTCAGGTGATTTTTTTTTTTTTTAATTCCACTGAAAAACCACCAGTAGGCTCAACTCGATCCGTGAACAGGAATATAAATCATACAGTATGCATGACATTGGATCTCTACTTCCTTATATATGATACTTATGCCATTGCTTTCAAAGTAATCACTCTAGTATGGATACCAATCATTTAGTCTAGTCGGAGGAGGTTAATTGATTTTAGTCGCTTAAATAATTCAATTAGCCTTACCAGCATTTACATAAAGCATGTTGGTTTGAGCACCGTCAAATCTCTTATATAGTTATATTCAGTCTGTTTTTTCAGTATGGCAATCGGCATCTCTTCCTAATTTGAACTTGCATGCGCACTGGTTTATAGAATACTCCTCAGGAGGTGTCTGACTTATAATAACAGATATCCTCCATGTCTCTTTTAAAACCCTGCTTGCACAAACATGAAATGATGGATTGTGAAGGATACGTTAGATTATGGTCTATAATAAAATGATCAAGGAATGGCCAAGATTTGGTTCTATTGTCATGTGAAATAATATATCATATTATTCCTTCCTGATATCACTTGGATATAAAACATATTCCCTTGCATACTGATCCCAACATTCGGACAAGAATAGTGTTCTTATCCTTGATAAGACATTTGTAGAACTTCTATGTCAGTTATGAAAATTATATGATGTACTATATATTATATGGGACCTTGTTGGGCTGGCACCATCTTAAACTATGAACATGATTGATATTGCAACCCTATGCTGTGATATTGTCAGTGCTTGTAAAGCTGAGGAGAGGTGGGCACTGGGCAGTAGTGGCACCAATAGTACTGACACAATAAGGTTATGCCCCATATTGTGTGGCAGCGCCATCAATTTGTTACCCTTCTCTTGCAAATTGGCAAAGAAGAAAGGAGAAAGGCTGGAAAATGGACCAAACCTTCAGTTCTTTTATACAGATTCTGAAGCTCGGAGTAGATGTTTGTTGTTAGCCTTTTGACCATGCTTCTCTGTAAATTCCCTTATTAGCTTCTTTTTTCTGCTGCTAATGGATTCATTTTCCTGAGAAGTAGTGGAGTCTAGTCATGGGCATGCTAGTCGGGGCCCTTATAGTGTTTTTGAACTGTTGCAAGAACACCTACATATCTTTATTGAAGGTTGCTCATGAAATGTGGCCATTATTATTTCTTTGTGTAAGGGGATATTGGTCTTTGGTCAGTCTATCTTTTCACCTTAGCTCTAGCAAATTTCCGTTATACACTGCCTACCATCGTCTTACTATTAGAGACTACGTAGAACTCTCTTTTCTTATGTTGTTTAAGTATAATTTGTTGCCTTGTGATCATGTAAGCTGTTATCTAGCAAATGGTTTACAGTCAAAAGGAATTCTTGATATCTAAACATAAGCACAATTAATTAGTTCTCCTGTCTTGTAAAGACTAAAAGCAGTAACGGCGCAGTTAACCTTGAATCGATCTTATTTTAGTAATTGGTTTCCGACATAATTCAGTCTCAGTTACTTTGTTCGATATATTCATGCGACTAGAAGCATGTACGTGTCTGATGACTGTCATGACTCATGACTATACATGTTTGGATAGGCTTTCTTTTTTTTTTTTTTTTGAAGGGACTTTCTTAATTCCTACTTTAGTGATAGCATCATGCATTGTGTACTTTCAGGGGGTTTATTAGCCAACTTCCATAGAAGGTAGTACAAGATGAAGCATGAGATCGATTATGATAGGGAAAATAACTTTTTTGATCTGTTCCTATATAAAGGGCATAATCCACACACTAAGTGTAAACTCTATTAAAAGGAGCAAAGGGGTGGTTGGTAGGGAACAGTAACCATAAGACCGTTATGATAGTGTAGGATTCTAAGACAACTCAAAACAAAAGGCACCAAATCGATCGATCACTAGATTGGAAGCTATATCAACAGTCAAATTACGCTAAGTTAGGAGAATTTGGGAAAAGAATTAGAGCATAGGATTCTCAAAAATAAAGATCCCTCTCCCCTCTCCAAGTTTCCATCTCTCTTATCTGTCTTCGCCCTCCTTTAAACGAGTGTGCTTTGCAGGGATAAAAAAAGGTGCAAAGGAGAGGAAAAAGGCGGTAGTAATTGTGAAACTTGAATGGAAAGATGGTTTGATTGTAGGCTTAAAACCTGATATCTATAAGCCAAAGGCGCCCACACGGAATGCAAAGAAAAAGTATCCCAAGCTTACATATAAAAAGCATACATTATAAATCTAACCTTCTACAGTTCTACATAACATTCAACATTAAAGATTAGGTGAAATAATGTCATACTCACCTCAATTTTTATGTTCCACACGTGGGCCTTTTTCTCTCTTTTTCTCGGACTTTCTTTTTCCCTTTGTCATATCATGCAATTTTATGTTGGTTTTTACATAGGTGAAAGGGAATATTTCTTTACCAACAAAAACAAAAGGCCTTTTGATGATATGTGTTCGGTTGCATTCTTTCGTTAACTGTTCATGATGTAGTCTTCTCACACATAGTACATGGCTAGTAAAAGGTGATCTGAGTATTTAGAGAATGCATTTATCTAACAATTCGAATTACTAACATTTGTGTATTGTTTAACAAGGCAAAATCGTTTTCATGATAATCCGATGGATGTAAGCTTTTGATTTTATTTCTGTCAAAATATAAGCTTAGTAGTAATAGACCAAACAACATATTTCGTACGGGCAATAATTTTTACATTCTCCCATTTGATTTTTACACTCCTCATGTGAGAGGAGTAGATTCCTGAACAGGAATCTGTGCTCTCACATGAAATGGGTGAGTGGGAGTGTAAAAATAAAAATAGGAAGTGTAAAAATTAGTTTCCATTCCGTACAATGTAGACACATATACAAGCCTAAAACATAAAGCTAGAAGTTCTAAGGATAGGCTTACTTTTCTAGGAATGGCCTCCTAACACTTAAAACTTATACATCTAATAGTTAATATATAAAGC